>QNUK01000376.1:107500-267500 GCA_013621035.1 Clarias magur
CGCAAACGCTAAATCGCAAAACCAGTTATTAGGTTTAGGGTGCAATTACTTTTTCACATAGGGCGAGGCAGGTTTGGACAGCTTTTTTTTTTTTGAGGATCTAAATCCTAAAATGACTATAAAGACAAAAATCTGTTTTTCAGCACATATAAACCTTCCTTCTATATTACATTTAGTTACAGACTGACGACCCTCACAATAGACTGTGTTCGTTGTTTTCCCGAGACGAGACGTCCCTGGCAGCCTATTGGACGTCTTGTAAAATTTCAGCCGATCACAGATATGAATCAGTGTGGGCTAAACACGCTTCGCTTGGTTTCTACTGACGAAAACAAGTTTTGAACGGCCACGCGCAACTTGGCCGGCGTTCGCTTCGGTCGCTTGCATGCCAAAAATGCTTCATGTACACTTTTTTTTTTTTTTTTTAGGTAAAAATTGGAGGCAAATTTCTGTATAGAGGAACTGCAATATATTACCACCTCACCTGTAAACATATGTCATTTTTTACACACAAAAGAACGACGCTACATCAATAAATCAGCTATTTAATTTTTATTATTATTATTATTATTGGTTGTTTTGGTCTTTTAAAGAACCACACCCAGGGGGAACATACCAGGGAACATACGCCCCATGTTTTTGGCTTTAATGTTTGTGAAGTTGCAGCATTTTAAAGACGATGTGCACTGTTTAATGAAAATGTTCTATATATGTGTGTGTGTGTGTGTGTGTGTGTGTGTGTGTGTGAGCGCTGTGCTGTATGCACGAGTGATCTGGGATTTAGCCTGATCCCCGCGCTCCTCACTCGTCCTGGATATCCTCCGGAAGCGAGCGCGCGGCGCGAGCGGTGTCCAGAGAAAGAGTTCGATCGGGCCAGGCTCGCCATGCGCATACGTGCTTCCCGTGCTGCCACAAGGTTACTGCGTCCCTAATCCGCTGCTCTGGCCTCCTCTCCTCTCGTTACCATGGTAACGACGGATCCAAAGCCAATAATCAGGGAGCGATGTCATGGGATCCGGCCAGGATATGACACCACAGACGTAGTAATTACCCATGGTCCTGTTTAGTCTCTGAAAGCCCTGCGCTGCTCTCAAACCTCCTCCAGTCCAATTAACACACGCGCTCGTACACGGACACGCGCGAGCACAAATGCCGCACGCACTCAGACGCACAGCACGAACACCGATGCACAGGGATGCACGCTGTAAGCTGTTCACTCGGATGAATCTTAAAAAGGATGAAAAAGCTGATGCGCTTTGGTGCATATTCACGTCAACTTGTCAGCTTTCACTTCAATATTTCTCAGCGTGTCGTGATGTTGCGTCCGTGCGCCTTTAAACCTGTTTATTCTGCTTCAGGGATCCAGGGAAGTCTCCAGCACAAGCGCCCACACACTCCTCCTTGCCAGCGGCCGTCCAGCCTCTGAACTCTTCATATTAGGCGTTGATATGAATCACGCTCAATTATACACCAGCGCACGAGCTCATGTTTATCTAAATCCCTAACATCGGAGTTGCGGTGGCGTAGTTACTCGGGGGAAATTACAGTAATCTGCATGTGTGAAAAGCCTGTCGTGGTCCGTGTCGAGCAGTGTGTTGTGCGGCTCGGCTATTACGAAAGCCAATGCAATATTTTATTTCGACAGTTAGATCAATAGAGCGAGCAACAGTTACCACTGCAGGGTTCCCTAGCAACAGACGGAAGGGGCGGCTTTGAAAAGGTGTGCGGGGCGGCTTTGAAAAGGTGTGTGTGTGTGTGTGTGTATGTGTGTGGGTGAGAGAGAGTGTGTTCAAACGTGCAAAGCAGACTTGAAGGAGGCAGGTTAGTCAAATATATCTATAAAAACACACACACACACAGGTACGTGCACATTATAATAATAATAATAATAATACCTTAATGGGACATGTTAATATATACAGCTTTATACATCTGCAAAAAGTTCCAGTCGAATAACAACCAACGGTCCGGTTTCTGTCGTCCTGTGCGCAGTATAGTCTCTTGCCCTTTTTAACATTTCCCAACCTGATTTCTTTCCCCTCCTAATAAGCTCCTACTGAAGTGAATGAAAGGCTAGTCTCACTAAAGCCTGAGCTTGCTGTTAGTTAGTGTTAAAGGTGCTAAACTTTTACTGAAGATAACTAGCTAAATTTGAGCTCGGTATCTGCGTTCGAGGCTGGAGGGGCCAGATGTTTATCTGATGTCGGATTTGTGTAAGATGGAGAAGGTCGATGCTTGTGGCTGTCTGTACTGTACAGTCGTCTCTGTTTTGATATTATTTATCTTTCTAAGCATATTTAAATTTAGCCAATTTAAAGGTGAAATTCCATATTGCGAAACGCATTTTCCGATAAGAAATAATGTAAATGCAGATAATCTGTTCTAGCCACCCAAGAATAAAAAAAAGATTTCCAACTTTTATATTGCAAAACATAGACATTAAAACTCACTTAGCCTTAATTTATGATTCCAGTTTTCTTATTCTTGGGAACCATGATGCTCTGTCTTCACTATGTCTTGCACAAAATGCAAAAAAAAAGAAAGAAATAATTTAGCTTCCCGCGCAACTTAGCCAGTGTACATTGCAAAATTTTTGTTCTTAAGGCAAAAATTCTTCAAAAATTCGCATCCGTATGGCGAGAATTATCAGGCTTTTGTGATTGAGGGAGATATCTGTTAATTTACATATCGTGATTTTTAAGAAAAAAACTTTTTTTTATTTTTTTGGTTAATTCCTGTATAACACAGATTTTTTCCCTTTTTTTTTCTCGTTTCTATATGTTTGTATTTGATCTGGTAAAATGTTGCAGTTCCTCTATAATCCTACAGGGGGCTCTAAACAATTCACCCATTGGCAGGCAGCACAGCGTCCTCTGTGATAGAAGTAAATTATTTGCTAATCTAAAAATCATATCATCAAGTCTTATTATGCTATTATTAATATTTATAAAATCATCCTACTAACAGAATCAAAATACAAATCGAATTGGCGCCTCGATATCGTGACTTTGCTGGTTCCCGTCACTTGCGCTGTGTATGTACTAATATTCGCTTGACCACGCTGTGGTCTCATTTATTACAGTTAGCTGAGATGAAGACATCGATGGGTTTTCCACTATTGGAACTGGAATGCACAAAGATCACAAACAGCACATTGCCGACTTTCCGTGTCAAACGAAGTCATACACGGCACTACCACTTGTTCTCTTGCTCAAGGTCTCAGTGGTGATCACTGCACAGCTTATTTGTACCGTTGCTGATTTTTCACTCCATTTCTATTCTTAGCTTTTAGGTGTAAATGTTGGCCTTCTGCATTGCAAGTTAAAATGGAGTCTACTCTCAGACATTCACTGTTTTTAAAACCTGCTTTCATAAATCTTCCTCAGGTGATGCATAGACATTAGCATTCTCATTAAAGCTGCCCTGGGTATCCATACTTTTCTATTTGAAAGAAACTGTGGAAAATACATACTAAGGTGGGAATTTTTTTGATAATAATTATAATTATTATTATTTTTTTTTTTTATAAATGTTTGCATTTGCAGGGGTAAAACCTTGCAGTTCCTCTATAATCCTGCAGGTGGCACAATCCTGTACTTTAAACTATTCACACATTAGCAGGCAGCACAGCGTCCTGTGTGGTAGGAATCAATTATTTCCTTTTTATCAAAGCTTGATTAGAATTTAAAGATTGAAACATTTTAAGATTGAGTGATAGTTTTTTGTTGTTGTTGTTGTTTTGGTAGAATACTGAAAATATTTACAAAATCGTTATACAATACTTATAGATTCGTGATGCAGATGGAATCAGCACACATCGTACGATACCGTAATGTGTGGTCCCTGGTGATTCGCTTCCCTAGTATTCATGGGTCTGAATTATTTCTGCCTGGAATCTGTTCTCATTTCTGCACCAGCTTATGATGCTCATGCTCCGTCACACATGGTTATCACATGCGCTTGTATTTTAATTATAAGATCAGCGTGGCAGTGAGAGTCAGAGCGTAGCTGTTGTGTCAGGAAGAAATGCATCTTGGGTACTGCTGTAAGGGCAACTCGTGTCACTTTGCACTCAGGTCAGTTTTTAACAGATCAGCATGCGTTTTAATTTACTTGTTTGTTTTTGTTTTGTTTTGCTTTTTGAAGCCGGTGGTTTTGATGTACAGATACGAATGGACTGGAATTTTATTCCATATTCCAGGAGTGTAAAAATTGTGGTTCTGGAAGCATGAGGAATCATTTTCACACACGAACTGGACACCACATTTTGCGGTTTGCACGCCCACCACACACACACATTCTGGATGAAAAGATGATTTATACCTTCATTATAAAATATGATCTGCAGAATGAACCAAAATGAGAGTGTGTGTGATTTATCTTTTTGCGACGACCAAATGGCTTCATATTGATATTTTTTTTTAATGCATAACACAAAAAAATATCTAATGTAAATGGATACGTCTTGTAATGTTAACCAGATTATTAAATGACATTAATTACCATTTTAATAAAAATACCAAAAATTAGCCTTTCATTATTTCGTGCTCTACCCAGGATATAAAAGAATCGCCTCCACGTCTTTTGCATGCCATTCTGATAAGCAGAGCTAAATGTCACACGGTAAAGGTACACCTCTGTTTAAATATTTACTCGTGTGAGATTAAAAGGTAACCCCGCTTAAAAAGTACTGTTTATTTATAAAGCGGCTGCTCCAGCTTGACCAACCTACTTGGGGCTGAGCAGCTTTTTTTTTTTTTTTTTTTTACATTTATAACGTAAAGTGCTGACAGAAATGTTTTCAGGACCCACTTCTCACACAGTTCCTTTTACTTTAACCTTGTTTTTTTTTTTTTACAAGGGGCGTTCAAGTCAAACCAGGACTTTTGATTGTGTAGAAAACAGTTATGAGAGTTACAAAGTTTATTTCTCTGTATAATCCCCTGATACACTAATGCACTTATCCCAGCATTTCACTAGTGCTATCATGATATCATCAAGGCAGAAAGTCGAGCCTTTGTGTCTGAAACACTGGCCTCCCAGGAACTCCTTAAATGGACCAAATGTCAATGTGAAAATCGTGTATGATCGCATGTACAGTTCCCACAGACAGACGTGTCTCTCCTGCAAGTCATCCATCGGTTTTTAGGCAACAGGTGTTCCACTCGCTGAATGTTCATGCCTTCATTCATCAGCAGTTTGGTCTACCAGGGACCAGTTTGGCACAAGGAAGCGACTTTGTTAAAACCATAATGAAAAATAAAATAAGTGTTTTTGGTAAATCTGCATTTTGTTTTTGTGCATCAAACAAAGCCAAGGTCTAGGATGAATGCCAGAATATCGAGAGGCATGAGCGCAGGTTTGATGGATGGTGATGGTGGTGATGGTGGATGGTGGCAGGTACACGACAGTGAGGAGGATGGAATATAGCTTAAGGTTTTATTACAAACAGATTTGCCATCATAGAAAGCATAAATGCTTGGAGAGAACCTAAATAGTACCAAAGGAATTAACTTAATTTAAAGGTCCCATATGTGACTATCCTCTTTAATACGTTAACTCCGGTAACACTAAGTAAGTGTGTGTATAAATATTCCAGCTGAAATACTCCTCAGATAATGCATTTTCTTTTTTTTAAATACATTTTAGTCCTTTTATTTCACTCCTCGTCAGTATGCACAGTTTCAATGTCTATGTAAATGAGCTACTGCTGAGCCACGCCCCTGGGGAAGGGGATCGCCTTGTATGAGGTCAGAGTAGGGGACAATGTAATTGTCTGGTTTATTTCAAATCTGTCAGCTAAAACAATCATTTATCATTGCTTTAACCTACTGTAATGTGTGTAGACATTCCCCAGTAAGCACAACACAGTCTTGTTTGAGTAGGCAAACTGTTGGCGCTAGCTATAACGATAATAAGCTAGCAGTTAGCAACTAGGATTAACGGTCAAACATGCGAACAAAAAATTTTTTTAAATAACGCTAGCAAAAAGTGATTGACGTTTTAGTGTGTTTAGTATTTTATGTTCGTTTTTGAACAAATCTGACAAATTGAAATAAGAAATGCCGCTGTGGATGAACGTGTATTGTCCCTGCCTACAAAAAACAAAAACAAAAAAACATTAGTGAGCGATAATTCTGACATTTTCTTAGAAAAGTGAGCAGTTTAAAAAACACAGCAGGTGTTGAGAAATGAAGTGATGCGTTCTGACATTTTACGCTGACATTATCCTCAAACAAGAGGTTTTAAAACCACTGATTTTGCTTTCAAGCAGAACATTTTATGTTTTTTTGTCTTTATTTTTTTGACCACTGCTAATATTTTTTATTATTATTATTATCAAGTCACAAAATTAATAGACCAAGGCTGTGTGTGCTTTGGTTTGAACTGTGTGCGCGCGTGCATGTGCGCGTGTGTGTGTTTGCTTTTGTTTTTTTTTTAATGGTTTTCTGATGCATCATCTGTCATACATAAAAGTAGAACTGTACGTATTGTAGTACCGTGTGTGTGTGTGTGTGTGTGTGTGTGTGTGTCATGGTATACTTCAGCTCCTAGGTTTCCTCTCGTGTTGTGTTTTAATGAAGAAGAGCTGATATGTTATATAGTTTGAAAGGGTTAGGGTTACACACACACACACACACACACACACACACAGTAGATGCAGAGGTTGTAGAGACCACACAACCGATAACATCTAACATCTGCTTCCGATAGAATCTAAGCACAATGCATCCTGCATGCGTGCACACACACACACACACACACACACACACACACACACACACAATTGAGGCCTACATTAGACTCTCACTACTGATTCATTTCTACTATTTGTTGTGTGTTGGTTTAGGATCGTATTGTATTGGCACTCCAGATTATTATAAATTAAACTATTAATTCTTTTGAAAGGCAAAATGACTAAACGATCACAATTTCTGCTTGGCTACAAATAACAGGGCGTTCAGCAGTGATGATTTTTATTTCTATACTGTATGTTTAGGCAGCATCGTGGCTTAGTGGTTAGCATTAGTGTCGCCATTCAACCCCATGGTCCGAGTTCAAATCCCGCGTAGAGTTTGCATGTCCTGAGGAAATGATGGGTTTCCTCAGCGTTTCCTTCCACAGTCCAAAGACATGCAGTTTAGGCCTACTGGTGTTCCCAAATTGCCCGTAATGTGTGAATGATGTGGAATGCAGTGAATTCGGTTGATTGCAACCTGACCCCTTGGGTAACTGCCACAGAAATACAGGAAGACAGAGATGCTATATGTCCAGGCTGGGTAGTGTCCGTTTTGCAACGTGTCGGAGGACACGTGGAAGAAGAAAGGAAAAAAAAACCCTAATATGGTGCAGTTCCTCTATGATCCTACAGGTGGCATGCTTTAAACACTCACACACTGGCAGACAGCACAGTGTCGTGTACTAGAATTGTAACAAAATCGAAAATGTTGAATATAGAATCAGGATATTTATACAATTGTGATTTATTTCGGCTGTCATGTGTTGTTTAACACACTTTTTTAAAATAAGATGGTGTGTAGGTTTTCTCTCTCTCTCTCTGTGTGTGTGAGAGTTTTAAAAAATTTCCCGTCTATACCCCAAGCAGCGTTTAGGCATTTTCATTTTTCATATGAGGAGCCGGTTTCAAAGCTCACACCCACGCGTGCACGTAAAGCCATACGTGCATCAGAGAACGAACGCGATGGGAGACGATTTGTCACTAGTCCAGTAGTCAAGTCTTTATGGTTTGTTTGACGTCTGTCTGTGTGTGTGTTTTGTAAAATGCATTTGCAGGAGCCTTTATGCATCCAGCCATGTTAGCTGGTTTTGTGTGTCACTGTGTGTGTAGCGTAGCAACGACCACAGATTGCCCAGACAAATAGTCACTTAAAGTCCAGACTGAATTCTGGACTGGAGTGTTTTTTTTTTTTTTTTTTAAAGCTTTTACATGGCATGGCAGATGGTTGATTATCCCTGCTTTTTTTTTTCCCCCTCCTCCAGAGCTTCATCAGCAAATGGTTGTTTATACATGTCACCATGGCAGCTTCAACCCTGATGCATAATCTCGCTCTGGGAATTTTATCGATGCCATGATCTGACTGCGTGGTTCACATCTGGAACCCTGGCCTCCCAGGAACTCCTCTGATTTTAGCATGATTTTATGTTTTAATAAATATATATATATAGGGGTCAGGACTGTGCAGTATACAGTGTGTTGTTTCACTTAAACTTGATTTCATATAAACATGATGTGAGGGGGGGGGAGATGGGTCACACAGGCAAAGAAATACCATAGACACGTTGGGTTTTACTGCAGTCAAGAGTCTCATCACCGTACACTGTACATTTCAGTCGGGTTTACAGCTTCATTCACAAGACATTTCATCAGAAATCCTGGTTTGACTTGAACGACATATTTAATCAAGTAATGCCAGGTTGGACTATAATAAATTCCCGTAGCTGGTCATTTCTATCTATTGGTTATTTACAGGATATTTTACTTCTCATTAATAAATTAGCTAAACAAACTTGGACAAATAATAAACATTTATTTATCATTTGACATGGCATTAAACAATTTTATCAGTAGAAAATCATATATATATTTTTTTTTTAAATATTCAGAAGGTTGACGGAGCCGTTCGGGTAGAATAGCAGTGTGTGGATGATGACTTTTGTGTAAACAGCTCCATCTTCCTCGCGGTCTTATCAATTCATTTGTTTGCGTGGGAGAGGCGGCGAGTGCGTGTCCATTCATCTCGCGGTGATAAGAGAAACAACTCCGTCATGAAACGACATCTCGTAGATCAGCCAACAAAACATGCTGATGCTTTTGTAAAGCTATGCACAAAGGCGATCGATTGTATCTTCCTGCACTGCTTTGCTGAATAACACATTCTCTCTCTCTCTGTGTGTTTTAGAGGGGCGTTCTCCGAGGTCGTCCTGGCTCAGGAGAGAGCCACAGGGAAGATGTTTGCCGTTAAGTGCATCCCTAAAAAGGCCTTGAAGGGGAAGGAGAGCAGCATTGAGAATGAGATCGCTGTGCTACGCAGGTAAGCGTCACACCGCGTTAACACTGATGTCAGCGTTGAGCACCCCTCCTTCTTCATAGTCATTTTAATTCAACAAAATAACTAGGAACAGGTTTTACTGTGAAGTACAGTACATAAAGATACGATTTAAAAATGGGTTGTTTAGGTAACAGCCTCAGCAGCGACCTCATTTCCCCTCTCGTCCGTTCCAACCACTCAGCATTCAGCATCAGCAGTACAGTACACTAATCACCGCCTGATCATCTGCATCTGTTTCTCACTGCGTCAGGACTTCAGTTAGATGCCTGAGTGATGCAAAAGTCACTGTGTGGCTTAACGAACAGAAACATTCCTATAAAACTGCTCAGGTACTGAAAATCAGAGACAATAAAGTGCTTCCGGAAGCCTGGAGAACTGTTCCTCAAGACTACATTAAAAATACAAGAACGTCTGGCAAAAATATGAAGAAATGAGGGAGCTCAAGGCTTTTGCACTGTACCGTGTGTGTGTGTGTGTGTGTGTGTGTGTGTGTGTGTGTGTGTGTGGGTATAAAATGTATAAATATATAACGTGTAATTTTAGGTGCAGTATTGACCAGAATATTAAAGGGATCGCATAAAAACCGTAATTAACTGAATCGATCCAGAGAATCGCTCAGCCGGACAGTATTCACTCGGATCACAATGCAAACGGAGCGTTACGTACCGAGTGGTGTGGTACGAATAGACACCTTCACGAGGCTAAAGATGCATTAGCAGGATTCAGCCTCACAATCTCCCAACGGTAAAGTGAAGATTTTTGTTGCGCCACTTGGGAACCTGCAGAAGGATAACAAAACACATTTTTATAAAACGGCATTTAAGTAGGATTGGTGCTTTTCTTCCAGCACAAAAAGCCACACCACAATAAACAACAGGGAATATTGTGTAGGCTGGAAGATTTGTACCAAATGCTTGCTTTTACACTCTTTCTCCATGTAGATCCTGAGCAACATTTTATATAAATATATATTCTTTTTTTTTTTTAAGGCTGAGAGGGAAATGTACAGTATGTAGGTGAATGCGTGTTAGTGGGTTGAGACATGCATATGATTTATGATGTCCCTGATGAAAGCTCATCAAACATGACTTCATGTGGAGTTTGATGTAGAGTCGATGCTGTCACTGCACCCGTGTCCCGGAGACAGATGGTGTCCTTTGTCCTTCGTCTCTGTTGCCCATCATTCATATCATAGCAATGGGATGGGTGATGGATAGATGATGGGCATCTCCTCAGCAGCACCATAGGCCCGTAATTAAAGACAAGCAGTGAGGAAGCGTGTGTGTGCGTCTTGGTATCTTTCACTTGTAAATGCAGTTTTGTTGGATTTCTGCTGAAATATATTTCAAGACTATAATAACCGTATAATACACAGCTCCCAGCGTTTACATTCTGCACAGATTGTTGTACATCAGACATTTGAACATCAGTGCACCCTAGCACATGGTATCACTCAAGCATACACCCAAAGAGCAGCCTTCTCGTGTTCCTCAATTAAAATGGTAGAAGCGGCAATCTGAAATGAGTGACGGGTCTTTTGAAATCTCTGATATTATTAGCCCCATGGAAGCCCCGCCCCTTCCCCAGTAACCCGTTTTCTCTTCTTGCAAGTGCTCGTCTTCACTTAATCCAACGATTCACAGTTAAACAGTTCGAGAAAGTTTCGAGTTAACATTAACTGAAAATTAAATGAATTAATGATCGTTTGACTTCACATGACATTAGACAGGTATAAAATGACAATCTATTAGGGATGCACCAAGCCTGCTTAGTAACATTTTTCTAATCAAAAAGAAAAAGTATTAACTTAAAGGAATGTATTATTTATTAATTTTCTTTTAACCAACTTAATTTTCTTTTTCCAATTAAAATGTGTTGACTGACAATGTTTTGCATAATATTTCTCCATAGCTCACTTATCGCTTAACTTTTTTTTTTTTTTAATTTTTATTCCATATAATTTTTGAATGAGGATAGAGACTAGCAATAGTTTCACTAAGCATTTATTCATTTATTTATTAATTTCATTTTTGGCTTTCATTCATTTATTTCACAATTATTAGTTTTAAGGATTGTACTGCTAGAACTGTTCAAACTATTTTTTTTTTTTACCAGTACAAAAGTTGTTGATTTATTAAATATTGATTGTTAACATGAAAAAGTAAATGATATATTTAAAGGTACAGTAGCTTTAACTGGAACTTATCTTTTTTTGAGTTGTGTTAATCATGATCTAGTCTTTAGTTAAACCATGTTTATGGTTGTTGATGATCTTCTGGTGATCCCTTTCATCTGGTTAATAAATAGCTGGATGGCTAATGCATAGTTCAGGGCAGCTCCCAGTCAGCCACTTGATCATGAGAGTACTTTATTGTGGTGCCAGTCTAAAAACATGAGATACAAGTGCTCTGAACATGTATAAGGTAGACTAGGATAAGCTGTGATGTTCCATAGGTTAGGTGTACTTTATTTAATGCAAATTTATTGATGATATTTTTAAGTCACCCATCAGAGTTCAAGGAGCATCTGTAATTATATACAGTACAGACCAAAAGTTTGGACACCCCTTCTCATTCAGCGAGTTTTCTTTCTTGTGTTCTTGAGCCCAAACGCGTCTCTTCTGCTTGTTGCCTGTCCTTAGCAGTGGTTTCCTAGCAGATATTCTAGCATGAAGGCCTGATTCACACAGTCTCCTCTTAGCAGTTGTTCTAGAGATGTGTCTGCTGCTAGAACTCTGTGTGCCATTGACCTGCTCTCTGATCTGAGCTGCTGTTAACCTGCCATTTCTGAGGCTGGTGACTCAGATGAACTTATCCTCCGCAGCAGAGGTGACTCTCTGTCTTCCTTTCCTGGGGCGGTCCGCATGTCAGCCGGTTTCTTTGTAGTGCTTGATGGTTTTTGTGACTGCACTTGGGGTCACTTTCAAAGTTTTCCCAATTTTTCGGACTGACTGACCTTTCCTTCACTTAGCTGCTTTTTTCTTGCCATAATACAAATTCAAACTCTTTGAATGAGAAGGTGTGTCCAAACTTTTGGTCTGTACTTTACATTATGTATATTAGAGTGAACCTTGGATTACGAGCATAACCCAACCCGTAAACACTCGTAAACCAAATCAAATCTTCCCATAAGAAATGATGAAAACTCAAATAATTCGTTCCACAGTCTAAAAAAATAAATACCAAAAAAATAATTAATACAACATATAAAGTAAAAATAAAACAAATTAACCTGCACTTTACCTTTAAAAAAGGCCGTGTATTTGTGTGTATGTGGAATTAGCCCCTTCCCTCGCCTCGTCTTACACAGTAAAACTCCTCCTCCCTCCCCCCACCTCGCTTTTTAAGTTTCACAACAAACACAACGGAAACACTGTTTTGAAGCCGGGGAGGGGGGTGTGAAGGCGAGAGAGTGTGTGTGTGTGTTTGTGTGTGTGTCGGTGTCAAACAACTTGGCACTCGTAAACCAAGACATGCTCGTTTTTCCAAGTCAAAAATTATTAAAAATCTTTGCTCGTCTTGCGGAACACTCGTAAAACGAGTTACTCGCAATCCGAGGTTCCACTGTAATTATAAGTCATCAATGTGGTACAAAATAACTAGCGTTTAAAAAATTCCAATTAAATTTAAGGGCTGTTCAAGTCAAACCAGGACTTTTGTTCTGGTTCAATGAAGAATGCAAAATTGATGGACATTTACAGAGAACTTCAAGCACAGTATGATGAGTTTCTTGGCCGCAGTAAAACAGTTTAAAGAAGGCCATACGTCTGTGAATAACAATTCCGGCAAAAAGGTGTTTGTGGGAGGCAAGCGTGTCAGATGTGAAGCAGAGTAGTCCGTTCACGGCTCCGGCGTACTGAGAAAACGTTCTATCTTGATGGTGTCCAAGCACTAGTGAAGCATTGAGAAAAGTGCATTAGTGGAGCAGAGGATTATATAGAGACATAAAGCGAGGTTTTTATATGCATGAATGTTTTGTTATTGTACACAAGTAAAAAAATGTTAATTTAAATGTTATTGAAAAGAATCAGTGTCGAGCCGTGAACACCGGCCCGTCCTCGGTATCCGCCTAGCTCGACCTATGCAGCGATAGTGGACTCGGGTGTGTGAACACTAATTACTGCTGTATCCCAAGACCTAATTAACCTGTCTTCCTGTCCTTGCGTGTTTGGACTGTTTGTCTCCCACTCGTCTTTTTAATCCGACACGTTTCTATTAGACTTTTTCCATGATGACTCCTAACTGCTGAGTCATGTATATTCACACACACACACACGCAGCCACAGGTGTGGAGTTCAAGCACAGTATGAACAGTATTGAGATGCGGTTGAGCTTTTCAGAGCCTCGAGACAACACAACGATATCCTGGAAGACTTGCAGTTTACTTTATGTCATGATCTCTCTCTTTTTGAAATCGTTTCTTTTGTTTCTCACGAATAGAGTGTGTGTTTGCCTGTCTGTCCGTCCGTCCGTCCGTCTGTGTTTTTATTGCTTTCTTCATCTCCCCCTCTCTGTCTATTCTCTGTATAATTAAAGAAAAGGCTTTCAGAAGAACTAGATGAGTCACGCTGCGGTTTCGTGCCCACTCTTTCTTGAGGAAGGGAGGGAGGGAGATGTGGAGAAAGAAGAGAGACTGGAACTAAATGAGTTTTGGACTAAACCTTTAAAGTCGAGTACTTCTGTGATTAGTTTCGGGCAACGTGAAAGAGAGACGGAACGCTGCTGCTGTTGGTTTCTGATTACCAACGTAGAAGCGATGACTGTTTGTTCAGATGTTCGTTGACCGTCTCTTGATGTACCCGTGTACTTATTTCTCCATGCATCACGCTGGGTGTTTGTTTATTATTTCTCAGAAGCAGCACTGGCTTTTCAAGTTGCTCAAACACCACACACACACACACACACACACACACACACACACACACACACACACACACTGTATCCATAACAACACCGCTCCCGCTTCTGTCTTCGTTCAGCTCATTAGCTAGTTTATGTATCTCGACTCTCTGCTGTGACACAGAAAGGAAAAGCCAGTGGCTGCAGATTAGAAAAGCTTCCCATGGCTGGGAGATACTACATAATGGTGTCGCAACACAGACGAAAGGGTTCTAAGGGAAGGCCTGACAAACCGGGGCCGCACTATTCACCAGCACACAACACTTTTAATGAGAGATGGGGAGGGGGAAATCGATTCAGTTAGGAATCACGATTCTTGTGTGTGATGATTCACGATTCATTCTCCACACTGACTCCAAAATCGATTTAGCTTTTACATTTATAATAGAGACGCACCGGTCGATCAGCCAGCGACTGAATTGCCCGTTTTCCAGCTTGATCAGACATGACCGATCACCTCAGATATAACCGATTCCGTCTGATCCGAGTGCTGCAACAGGAACGCATTTTACGGCATTACATTATTAAAAGTTGTGCGCCCATTTAAAAAGCCTCAGATCTGCCTTTTTCTCCAAACTCTTCAAGAGAATTAGTCTCTAAACAAACCCTTACACATGCTATTTCTTTGTAATCCTACAGGTGGCGCTCTCTAAACTATTCACACTAGCATCTCGTGTGGTAGGAGTGAATTTTTTTGTTCGTTTGTTTAGAAATAGTAATTGTGCTGCTTAGTTCAATTGCAGCTTTTTGTTTCATTTAATTTAAAGTTAGATGTAAAACTATTTAAAGTTACTTTGTACAGTATTGTTTAAATGCTGCGCTTGGTTTTTAAGTGAGAAAACTACTGCTATAAGGAAGATTTAATTACTTATGTTCAGTTCAATTGTGAAGCTGCTTAAACACAGCTAAGGTATAAAACTTTGAGTTATGACAATTTTTTTTAAAGGTTTAAGGTCTTAAAATTGCAACAAAACTGGAAAAAATTGTATATAGAATCAGGATATGTACTGTATGAAATCCCAATACTTGCAGAATGGCAATAATAATTTAAATGGCACATGGGTATCGTGATATCATATCGGGTCGTCAGGAACAGTTGAAGAACGTGACGAAGAGCTCACGGTGTTGACGTGGCTTCCGAATTCTTCAGATCCCCAGTCTGATGGAGCGTCGTCTGCCTGACGTGCCGGAAAAACAAGTCCGATCTACAAACGGTCCCACCGAGCAACATTAGTGGCGTAGTGTACTGTTTCCTTACTCGTCAGTCTAATGACATGAACTAGTGTGTGTGTGTGTGTGTGTCTCGTTTTTTTTTTTATGACAAATCTAATATTCTGTGTTTTTATTTTCCAGGATCAAGCATGAGAACATCGTGGCCCTGGAAGACATTTATGAAAGCTCTGATCATCTGTACCTCATAATGCAGCTGTAAGTACACACATCAAATAAACATCAAGTCAAGCGAACTGAATCAATTATAACCAAGTGTCCGGGGGAACAACGTGACGCGTTTAATCAAAAGAGCTTATTTTAACATTATTTGTAGTTTGGGGGGAAAAAAAGAAAGCAAATAAAGGATGACCCGTGCTCTTTCTCTGGGGAAGAAAACCTCCACGTCACTGGGTTATGAGCTCGAAATGTCACTGCACTAACTCACAGTAGCACTTAGCAATTTAATGTCATCGTTCAGTGCACGCTGTGTGTCATGTTCCAGCTCTCCCCCGCATCTCACACACACACAGAATCAGAGTGGGTTGTGGGGGAGTGTGACCTTTACCTGAGTGTAACGGAGGATCAGAAGGCTGACGTGGGCAGAAAGACACAAAGAGATCAGAGGAGCAGCAAACAAACTGATCTGCACTCAGAACGTCTCTCCTCATGGTGTGTGTGAGTGAGAGAGAGAGAGAAAGAATAAGTATGTGTGTGTGAGCAAAGGTCAGTCTGTAAAAGTGTGTGTATGCGTTTATGTAAAATCTGAGTTTAAGTGAGTCCGAGTGTGTGCGTGTGTGCGTGAGTGAGCGCGTGTGAGTCTGACTGAGTGTGTGAGAGTCTAAGTGCATGTGTGAGTCTAAGAGTGCGCGAGTCTAGGTGTGTGAATGTGCGCGAGTCTAAGCGCGCGCGTGTGTGTGTGCGAGTCTACGTGTGTGTGTCTGTGTCTAAAGCACTATTCGGACGGGACTAGATTTACTGCGGGACATTAGAGAAATTTCTGTTTCACAGAGGCACTTTGTGATTTTAATCCCGTCCGAATCTGCCATGTCTGTCGTTTTCTCACACGACCTCCGGGAAAATTCCAGAGCAAATGACCTACTGTTTTTCAACAAACTCGGTGGTCCTCTGAGAAATCCTATACTGTCCGAATGCGAATGTCTGTGTTTGCCGAAAATGTTTTTTTTTTCCGAAACGCGTTTTCTTGTGTGTTTTGGTCAACGTGAACTACCGTACAATCTCTAGCGCGCCGGTATTCGAGTTTCTGCTCTCTACGCTCGAGTAGAAATCCTCATCCTCAACACGTGGTCTTGCGCAACGCCCACATGTAAAACACAGACACGCCCACCTCCGTAATAAACACGGAGATGTTAGTCCCGTCCGAATCCATACATGAAATGACAGACGTCGGCTGAAAAAAATTCAAACTCAAACGTCCCCCAGTAAAAGTAGTCCCGTCCGAATAGTGCTTTAGACTCACACACACAGACACACACACTTAAGCACTATTCGGAGAGGACTAGTTTTACTGGGGGACGTTTGAGTTAGAATTTTTTTGAGTTAGAAGTGTTTTTCATGTTGGCGTTGCGCAAGACCATGTGTTGAGGATGAGGATTTCTATTGGAGCGTAGAAAGCAGAATACCGGCGCGCTAGAGTGTGCGCGCGTGTGCGAGTCTAAGAGTGTGTGCAAGTATAAATGTGTGTGAGAGTGAGTCTATACAGTATCTGTGTGGGTGTGGTGGAGGTGATATACACACACGCACAAACTTTGCACAAATGCGCTGTGTGTGTGTGATGGAAATGAAAGCGTAATGATGTTAAGAGAAGAAAGGAAATCAGTGTGTGATGAAAAGCATCATCTCAGGTAAAGCAGAGGCACAAAGAGCTGTGATTGTCACCACAGATGTTTGTGTGCAAGACTTGTTTAGCGTGTGCGCGTGCGTGCGTGTGTGCGTGCGTGTGTGTGGGGGGTGCTCTGCAGGCACAGGGTACTTCCAGCGGGTGTTGTGCTCGGCTCTGAGGCTGCAGTGTGCTGGAGCAGGGTTTGCAGCGCTGCAACATCAACACACGTAGATTTGATTCCTTTCTCGGATGTGCTGATCAGACACAGGAGTGTGTAACTGTGTGTACAAATACAAATCAGTAAACAAAAAAAATATTCGTATTGTATTCGTAATCTCATCGAATTAATTTACCTCAAACTCGGTGTGTTCAAGTCAAATCGGGACTTCCCTTAATTCCTCAATATTTCTCGAAACATGTGGATTCAGTGTGTCCTATATAGACTACACTTGGGTGACCCGCCTTTTTAAAAACCTGTCCTGGAAACCGGCACCATCCGTGATGGATTAACTAGTAGCGGACGGTTCCCTCTCATGCACCCCCTCCTGCACCTGTTTATTGTTACCGCGAGGCAGTGAATGCAGCGGATGCTAGCTGCTGTTAAAGGAATAAGAACGGTGGGTCCCACCTCGCGCCCCAAGTCTCCTTGGGATAGGCTCTGAGCCCCCGTCACACGAACAGTATAGACGATGAATGAATGAAAAAAAAAAAAAATCATTATTTGTTAAATAATAATGCAAAAATAAGACATTTCAGTGCGTGTTCGGGGCTGTCCACTACATGCGTCTTTCCTTTTCTGCTTTTGTTCCCTACACGGCTTCTGTCCTCTCACTGCTTACTGGTTAATCATCAGCCTGATCGCTAACAAGCTTCTTAAAGAAGGAGGAGGAGAATGGGAAAAGGTAAAAAAAAAAAGAGCAGGACAGAGGAGTGAGAGAGCAGGAGAGAGGAGTGAGACAAGGATAGGGGAGAGAGAGAGAGAGAGAGACAACAGAGAGCACAGGCCAGGACACTGAGCCGGACACACTGACGCAGGAGAGCCGTGTAACCCTGGAGATGGCTGCCAGATTGTCCCCATCATTACACCACTCTAATCTCTGTGTGTGAGAGAATATTATTGCTCACAGTCTCCTTTCTCTCTCTCTGTGTGTTAGATGGAGGTGAGTGTACTCGCTCTTCCTCGCAGTACAGTTCTCATGTGCTCAGGTGGTGATGATTAGTTTTCTGCCCCAGCAGCTCTGACAGTAGTTTGTGGCTGATGTGATGAGGGAAGGAGTCTCGACTGGCAGTGCCGTCTCAGACTTTTCAGTCTCTTCAGGAGGAGAGAGGCTTTTCTCACGGTCATGTACATGAAAAGATGGTGTGTGTGTGTGAACAGAGAGGGGGTATAAAATAATCCGAGTCCCAGAGTTTGAAGCAGTGGAGATGTGCTCTGTGGTTTGAGCTGAAGCTGCTGTGTGTGTGTGTGTGTGTGTGTGTGTGTGTGTGTGTGTGTGTGAGAGAGATAACCGGTTCAGTTCTGTCTGCCGTCCTCCACTTCACAATCTCATCAGTGTTAATCTGATCACAGCCAGGGACGAGCTCACCTCTCCTCTGTTCATCACCTGCAGAGAGACACACAGAGTGTGTGTGTGTGTGCGAGAGAAAGAGAGAGAGAGAGAGATTAGTGACCGGGTCAGGGACAGTCCTCCATCAGGGCAAACCCATGACTATAGGATTTTCTGTGCCATTTGTGATTAATACACACACACACACACACGCTTCCCCCTTCTGGGAGAAGACAATTTAAATCTATACCACCTTAAATTGTGTGTGTGTGTCTAACAGGGAGGACCAGCAGAAATAATGTACTTTATAATGTGTGTGTCTTTATAAGACTGATTTGGTGTCTGTCTGGTTTATAGTAAAGTTATTGCGCCCTCTGGTGGCCGGGTTCTGTATAAACCTGTACATTATTATGAGCTGTGTGGTTCCCATAATAAACACTTTACTGCATCTGATCACATTAAAGCATCGAGTTCAGCATTAAAACACTGCAGACATGGGAGAGGTGTTTGTCTGATGTGGCGGGGTATAAATATTGGCACCCTCCCTTCAGCTAAAAGAACTGGACTTAAGTTTCCTTATGGAGGGAATACATATTTATTTACCACTAAAAATAATGACACCCGGCCTACAGAGAGCCGGTTATTCGTGAGGCCTTTTCGGATTTATATATACCAAAGCCTTCCATAATTAAATCACAGATCGAAGACACACACAGCTCGAAGTCAAGGCGCTGTGATGTTAACATGCACACATGAATGTTTTGGTAATAATGCCACAAGGACAGCAGCACACTGTTACATTGTGTGTGTGTGTGTGTGTGTAGGGTTTCAGGAGGAGAGCTGTTCGACCGGATCGTAGAGAAGGGCTTCTACACAGAGAAAGATGCCAGCACACTCATCAGACAAGTACTGGATGCAGTCAACTACCTGCACACCATGGGCATCGTACACCGAGACCTGAAGGTGATCGAGCAGAAACACACACACACAGGGTGTATTATTAAGAAGCAGGAACACTCTGGAGTGTGTACCCTCTTTTGTTTTAGGTAACAGATAAATACAGATGCCAGGCCGACTCGGGCGTAAGGACAGAACACAGCTTAATCCAAAAGACTCGCTGAGATTTTATCAGGGCCACAGACACAGTGTGCACCAGTGTTAGAACGAGATATCAATCACTCTCACTCACGCTTATCCTGTACAAGGTCGCGGGAGGCCTGGAGTCTATCCCAGAGGACTCGGAGGCACAAGGCAGGCTGTGATGCCAATCCATCGCAGGGCAGACACACACATTCACACTACAGGCAATTTGGGAACGCCATTCAGCCTAATCTGCATGCCGTTGGACTGTCGGAGGAAACCGGAGAACCCTGAGGAAACCCCCAAGCATGGAGAGAACATGCAAACCCAATGCACACACACAGACCCGAGGTGGGATCCGAACCCCGACCCTGGAGGTGTAAGGCCACAGTGCTAACCACTACACCATAGTTCCGCCTCCAGATATTCGACATCATTGCCATATACATTTCTTCTTCATTCATTTTCTGACTAGAACAGTACATTATATATTAGCGAGCACTTTTACAGAGCGTAGTCAGTATCCGGGCAACCGCACCACTGACCCAAACAGGAGTTACTGTAGATGAAACCTTTCTTCTGTCTGAACGGTGTAAACCTTATTTCTTTCCTCCCGTTTCAGCCCGAGAATCTTCTCTACTTCAACCCTCAAGACGGCTCCAAGATCATGATCAGTGACTTCGGCCTTTCGAAGATGGAGGGCACGGGGGACGTCATGTCCACGGCCTGCGGGACACCAGGATACGTCGGTAAGCGCCGATAAAACATTTTTCCCCACATGTGAACACCATATATGGAGTAGTTGATCCAGTGCACGCGCGCACACACACACACACACACACACACACACACACACACACACACACGGCACTTCCACTTATGTATCTTAGTGCCAGATACAGCACAACCAGACATTAAGTGAACCAAACCAAAACCACACACACACGCCACTGAACAAACTACATCCTCGATCTCCATGTCGCCCCGTAGCACACGAATGTCAGAGAGAAGGGCACACGCTCTCAAGCGCCAGAACCCCCCCCCCCACCCCTCTCCCTCCCCTGATCTGTAGACGCAACTGAATTATTTAAATGTTAATAGAGTTAGCCGCATGGTTTGCTGTGTTTAATCACACTTAATCGCCCATAAGGATGTGATCAAACATCGCCCTCTGTTTAACAAGCACTGTATTAGTTTGTGCCGTCTGTGTTCCTTAGAGCTGTCAGGACTGGTTCATCGCGGGATTTAAAGAGTTCTCACTGAAACGTGCATTTTGTCGCTTTTCAAGCTATATGACTTAATGTCGTTATTGTTCGGCAAAAGAATTTCTAAATATAATAATAAATACATTATATAACTCTAAATGATGCAGTGAGGATCTTCTCATTTCTTAAACGATCATGTCGGAGGATCATGCCTGTGGTCGTGGCAGAGATCTGGCCTGGTTTAAAAAGTGTCAAATTATTGTCCTGCATCAAGCAAAGAAAACAACTAAGGAGACTAGGAACTGAAAAACGCACTATTAAAACCTGCCTGGATGCAGCATCTTCGAGGAGGAAATGTGAAATGAATGCGACTCTGGAAATAAATCAAAGCAGAAGGCAATCCGATGAAATAGAGTAGAGCGTATGACTGAGTGTTTTTTCTTTTCTTTTTCGCTGGGCAGTGTATTAGGGGGAAAAAATGTCATGTCCTTTTCTTTTCTTTCTTTTTTTAAATTTTTTTTTTTATTGAGGACATTTGGGTCTCATGAGGGTAAAATGAATTTCGTCTTATTATTTTTCGACAAAGTCACTGTGAGGCTCATTTTTCTTAAATTGAGTGTGTTTAGGATTTGCATTGTTTTTAACAGTACTATAAAGACTCTGTCCATGTACCTCCACTAGTTCCTCAAAACCTAGTCCTCATCGGAGCAACAAGGGTTGTAACTCAATGCACACAGACCTGAGGATGGGAATCGACCCTGCACAGAGAGCTACATCATTTTCCCAATAGCGTCCCAATTTCCCTGTACAGCATTAAATCATGTAGCACATTCAGCTTAATTATTATTATTAACATTAACTTTTTACAATAACCACACAGTTATGCGTCCTTCTGTTCGTCCTCGTGTCCTGCCAGGGTGGAATACGTACGTACGTGGCATGTAAATGTCCTTCTCACGTCATTAAGTACAAGGTTAGATGCTTACACGTTTTAAAGGTCGAAACATAGCTTCAGGTGTGTGTGTGTTAGAGGGAGATGGAGGACAGGGATGTGTGCTTTAGTGCTGGTGTGATGGAGTACCGCGCTGCATCGGAATGACACGAGTGCACCGGCATGTCTTCAGTATTCCTGACTAGTCTAGCCTCGTTTCGTCTCTTTGCCTTTTAAATGGTAACACAACCTCTCGTTCCTGTTTTCTGCCTCATCCGTGTGTTTCGGATTGACCGTTCCAGAAGGTACACTCTCCACATCTCTCCGTCTCACTTTCTGTCCGTCTCTCTCTCTCTCTCTCCATCTCTAATAATCTGTCTCTCTGTCTTTCTCTTGCTCGGTCTTCTTATGTCTCTCTCTCTCTCGCCCTTTAGACCGACTACATGTATGTACAGTATGCATACTGTACATCTCTCTATCCGGCACGGTACCCCCGTCACTCTCATTCCTTTGATCTGTCTCCCAATCTGTCTCTCTCTCTTTATCCATGCATCCATCCCTCGCTCTGTGAGCACATAAAGTAAATAGTTTAGGAATCAGACCCTTGTTCAGTATTCCTTTGTTTAGACTGAAAAACAAACCCAGAATCGATCAAAACAGATTGTGTACTACACTCATTCTCTGTGTGTGTGTGTGTGTGTGTGTGTGTGTACGCACATTTACACACAGTTTAGGACGTTCCACGTCCCCTTGCAGATTCTGATGGCAGTTTGCTTCAGTGCTTTTTATTTTGATGAGTCAGAATAGCTTTCAGAAGCGACACCATGCTCCGGCACACAATCCGTCTTTCTCTCCAAACACAATACCGCTGTCTGGGCTTTGTGAAAGCTTCGACTCGCAGAACAGAGCGCTCTTTAGAGCGGATGAAAGCTTGTTTCCTGATGGAGGAAAGGACAAAAAGCGAGAGAAGGAAAGAGAAAGTGACATGTCCTATATAGAGCTCGGCTCTCGCAGCGAGAGAGACAGCGGCGTGTTAGAAGACTTTCTTTTCTGTTCTTAAAAAAAGTTCCAATATCAGGCTCAAGTGGGATTTCAGGGTCATAACTGGTGAAGTATTGCATAATCAAAGTCTGCTGCTGGATTTGTATTATTGTTCTGATTAAAGGGGAAATTCTGAACCAGACACTGCAGAACCGAGGCTTAACGAATATCTCAAGGCTCCTGAGTGGCACAAAGGGAAAGTGAGCGGAAAGAACAGCGCGCTCAGGGAGGACGAGGTGGACACACGTCTCCTTAAAGTCAGGAGGGAAATAAAAGAATCTTTCTAATAAAGTGCATCAGTTATGTATGTTGCACTCCAAAATCATTTATACACAACAGCATTCTATATATACGTCTAGGGGAAAAGTATGTGAACCTTTTGGAATTCGTCCTAAAATGTGATTTAATCATCTAATTCAAAGATATTGACAAAAAATGTGCCTAAAATTTTTTTTTATTTTATTTTTTTTTATTCTGATCCTTCATGTCTTTATTGAACACATTTATTCAACATTACAAATGGTAATGAAAATGTTTTATTAACCCTTGGAATTAGATATTCACGGTACTGTACATGTGTGCACAAATATAAAAATATATTTATTCATTTAAAATGTGATAGTTACAGAATCACAACACAAATCAAATTTCTTTTTAGAGCAGAAATCCGGTCTTGCGCTATGAAGACGAAGTTGTTTGGTATAAGTTTCATGTAAAATTATAGTAACCAGTTTTCCAGATGCTTGTTGTTACTTAGGAGGAAATCGGGAATTTGGGAATCCATTATTAATCTCGTCTAACCGGAAATCACTCCACTACACCAGTTGTAACACCACACGTTAATGTTCTGCAGTTCTCATTAGCTCTCCAGGTCCCTGCCTTTAATAACGACACCCTCGTTTAACTCTCTCGGCAGCTCCCGAGGTGCTCGCTCAGAAGCCGTACAGTAAAGCTGTGGACTGCTGGTCGATCGGCGTCATCGCATACATTCTGTAAGTACCGACTTTAACTTGTTTTGGGACTTAACGTATCCAAAAACTTGAGTTTCCGATCATATTTGGTGCTTATATTTATTATAGTGATCATATTTCGCTAGAGTTTGTCATCTGTACAGGGCTGTATGCAGAAGCGCGCACGCAGTTTTATGCAGACCTTGCGCAAATCAGTATTCAGAGCGTTACGCAGAATTAAAGAAAACATTAAATACATCAAAATGACACAATGAATAATTTAATAAAACCACAATATGCACACAAGGTCACTTTGGACGATGACGACTCGGGTCAGAGTTCACATTTGCTTGTTGACAAAAATCCTGTACTTGTAGTAGTAAGAAGAAGAAGAATAGCAGTATATATAAATAAAAAAATAATTAGTAACAATAGTTGTGGTAAGAGGAGTAATAGTACTATTAGTAATGGTTGAAGTAACAGTAATAGTGGTAATAGTAGTAAAAGTTATAATAGTAACAGCAATAATTCTAGTATGATTAGTCTGATTGACCGTACTAGTGATATTCATAGTAGTAAAAGTAATCTTATGGTAGTGGTAGTAACAATTATACTAATACTACTATAGTGTGTGCCAAGATGGCGCCGGCGAGGTCAGCTGCCGTCACGACTGCTCCGGACTTTTTTACTTTGTTTTCGTCTTTTAAGTTAATTTTCTGTAACTTTTTAAACGGGCAAATTCTATTTTATTTTATATATACTTTCAGGCATATTTGCACCCCCAGATATTTCTATTTAAATTCAACTTCATTTCCACACCGAATTTCCATAAATTCTATATTTTCTATATTTGTACAGCTAGAAAAAGGTTTTTCTTATATTTTTCTTAGTGTATATTTTGTATTGTATAGATATATTATTCTTTCATTTTTTTTCCTATTTAGTTTCTATTAATAGTCTTTTATTTTAAGGTCACGGGCTGTCGTCTAAGCATTTCCCTGCATATGGCACTGTGTATGACTAGGTAACAAATAAAATTTGAATTTGATTTGATTATTGCTATTATTAACAATAGTAGTGGTAAAAATCATAGTGCAGGGGTAGCTCAGTGGTTAAGGCATTGGAATACTGATTGGAGGGTCCCTTGAGCAAAGCCCTTAAATCTCAATTGCTTAGATATTTAAAGAGATAAAAACAGTCAAATAAAAAAGTCAGTTACTCTGGATAAGTGTGTCTACCAGTAATGTAAATAGTAGTTGTGGTATTAGTAGTAGAAATAAGAGTTTGGACCTCCCTCCTCATGGTTTTTCATGAAAATATAAGAAATCGAAGAATTCAAATCTTTCGGAATCGATGAAGAATCTTTAAAGAGAACATTTCTCACAAACTCTTAACATTTAGATCTCCATGCGCACCGGTGAACCAGTCATACTGCGCGTGCACACACACGTCTTGATCAGTTACAGATGTTGTTCTCCATCACTTTCTCCTTTCATGGTGTTTACACATGCTTTTTGTGTGTTCTGTGTCTGACTCAGAAACAAGGATTTATCAATTTACAAAATTGTGTTCACCCGCATAAAATCCCACAGAGTCATTTCCTATCTGAACTCCGTACTGGAAAAACAGGACTAACGCTTTTCTATTTGCTATACACTGAAGACATCTGGGTTTGAGATCAAAAGATATGAGATCGGAATTTCAACTTTCCTTTCCTGTCGAATAACTTGCGCATGAGAGCGCGTGCCAGACACATTCAGTAGCGCTGAAAGTCTACTCTCGGGCTGAGGCCTGGGGTTCACCTGGGACTCCATGTGGTGTTTAAAAAATAAATAAATAAAAAAAATTTTTTAAAAAGGCAAACCAACATGAACATCACCAGAGAGGAGGGAGAAAAGGGGGAAAGCCAGTCGGAGACATTGTGCACAGTCAGTACAGCCACTTGCAAAAAAAAAAAAAAATAGCACAAGAGCTAACAGAACAGATTGGCCGGGGAAAAAAAAACAGCAGGTGATGACAAACACAGTGAAAGCTGAGATGATAAAGTGTGGAGGAAGAAAAGATCTGCTCATGCAACCAAATACTATTTACTTTAATAACTTGTTCCAATACTTTTGCTCAGCTAAAATGAGCTGGTCTGCCACCAGAGGTGCCGTGTTCAAGCATGTGAAACTCATCTAGAT
This sequence comes from Clarias magur, assembly GCA_013621035.1. Taxonomy (NCBI): domain Eukaryota; kingdom Metazoa; phylum Chordata; class Actinopteri; order Siluriformes; family Clariidae; genus Clarias; species Clarias magur. The sequence continues at coordinate 133,459 of QNUK01000376.1, forward strand.
GTAAATATCAGGAAATTAATGATGTTTAACTTACAATCTTCAGAAGAAAAAAAAAAAAAAGGGTGTTCCAATACTTTCACAGGGAACGGGGTGTGTGCGCGCGCAAGAAAGAGTCAGAGATGCGTGTTAAATTCCGTGTTATCTTTACTCCTCCATTAACCGGCGCATCAGAGTCGAAGCCCAGCCAATCGGGTGCTCTCTCACGGCTGATTGGCCTCCTCTCAGGTGTGAACATTACATTAGCAACAGGGCAAAAAAAACAAAAAAAAAACAGAGCTAATTCGCGAAGCATCTGCATAGCAATCCTGACGTCAAGCGGAGAAAACACAAAGCTAATCAGATGGAAATCAGGCAGAAAATTACCATCCATACTTCTTCCACTTTGGCACCGTTAGCCTGCGTAGCTGAGGGGAAAGGCATTTTAACAAGTTTGATGACGAAAAGGGAGGGGGCGAGGGCTCCACTCTAGGAAATATGCGTTCATTTATTATATTTTTTGAATCATTTATTCACATGATGCACAAGCGTAATTCTGTTAATCAGCTGTCGTCTTGCCTAGCAGGCTGCGTGTCACAGGACTGTTATGAAGAGATTGTGGAGAATATTCCTGTAATACGGTTTCCTCGAGCGCCACATCTCACACACACACTGGTGCACTTCCTCCTCTGAACTGATTGGCCTCAGAAATATGTGGCTTTTTGTTGTTTATTGTGGTAGTTTACAAGACCGTACACTTTGCATAGTGTTGTTGGACAGAGTGGGTTTTACTGTATTTCACACAATTTAACCACGGATGTATTTATTAATAAATACAAAGTCATTTAAACTAGAATAAAGCATTTACTTATGAGTGAGTGAGTGAGTGAATTCATTCTAATTAATTCTAGCTTCACTCTTAGTAATTGCTTTGTCCTGTTTAAATGACTATAAGGATTTATAATAAATACAGATTGATTCATTAATATGACTTACTGTAAGTAGTAAATCCGTCACACAGCAGCACACAGCTGATCCCCGAGGCCAGTGCACGCCTGAGCTGATGAAAGGAATGTTTTTTTTTTTTGTTTTTTTTTTAGTTAAATTTTCCAACCGGTTATTATGTTTGTTAAGTGGCACCACTAAATCGGCTAAAAATCAGTAATGCAGTATGATTTTGATACGATACCCAAAGTATTATATGATTTTAATACAATATATAAATCATAATTTTTATTGATGTACTGTATACATCAATAATTCATATGATTTTTTGACATTTTATGATTTTGGTACATGCTATGCTAATTTATCTATGATACAATATGATTTTGATATAATTTGATTTTGATGCAATATCCACAATTAAATCCACCCGATTTCAAAATTATATATCAATATATGAGATGATCATGCGATTCTTATGCGATGATTGATACAATCTGAAGACATTTTTACAATACGACTGATACTATGTGATTTTGATACAATATCACTGATACAATATGATTTGATATTGATACATAATTTGGATTCCATCATACAGTATTTTGATACAATACAACAAAAGACTGCAGGTGCCAGTAAAAATGAGGTAAAACAGTAACTATGTTTTTTTTTTTTATCTTTAAACATAGTCACATGAAATATTAAACTTTGTTTTGTTTTGTTTTTGTTTAATGAATGTTCAAAAATAATTGAAAATCACTGGCCATCCCTAATCCAAATCACCCATTTGTTTCACCGCTAGCCATTACCACCTAATTCAGTGTCTGAACAATTGCCTCAGCAGTCTTGGTCAGGTCCTAATTGAAAGGTGTCGTGTAGTATTTTTGTGTCTGTACAGTAACCTGAAACAGGATGATGAAGGTTCTCGAAGGACAATTCAGTTCTATTGGTCTTATAGCTGTAGTCTCTGCCACATACGGAAGATAAAGACGGCCGGTCTCTTTGTGCGTTGTCTTTCAGGCTGTGTGGATATCCACCTTTCTACGACGAGAACGACTCCAAACTCTTCGAGCAGATCCTGAAAGCCGACTACGAGTTTGACGCACCTTATTGGGACGACATATCTGATTCAGGTGATTAGGGATGGGAATCGGGAGGGACCAGCCGATACGATATATCCATACTGTACCCATTCCATTTGTATCGGCGTTCAGTCAGTATCACAGTTTTCTAAACCTGTTTAACTCACTAAAACCTTCTTTTTTTTTTTTTTTAATTAGTTACAATTCAAAACAACGTTTGCAAATAATTTGCTCCTACCACACAGGATGCTGCGCTGCCTGCCACGGTGTGAACCGTTTAGATAAATAGCATAAATTGGCACACACAAGAATCACAATAAGTAATCTGAATCATCCCCCATCTCTAGCATAGCTTTCCTGAAATAAACATTCAGCAGAGTGGAATTTATAGATTTACTATAATCAAACTGTCATGTAAATATTCTTTTTATTTCTAAGTAACTGTTAAATCCTGGCTTGCTTACATCTACAACACGTACACACACACACACAAATGTGTACTCGTTATGCTTATCTATGAGTAATCCTGTGGTCTGGCAGTAAGAGTGAAAAAATGTAAGTGTAGTTTTTACAGGAAAGTGTCTGACCACATGCTTATTTTTGTCTCAACTTTGAATTTTTTCCTCCTCAGTACTCTTTTCCGTAAACTCCACATTATTTATATTTGAGGTCAATGTTAAAAGTAAATTTTAGTGATTTACAAGGAAACTTCAGACGCTGTCCTACAAAAACATAAAATATTTCCACATATATTGCTTTAGTAACATGAGCAATTAAGCACTTTCTGTTTGTTCTCTCTAGCCAAGGACTTTATCAGCTGTTTGATGGAGAAAGACTCGGCTAAGCGCTACACCTGTGAGCAGGCTCTCCGTCACCCCTGGTGAGTCTCGTTCTCCGTCTCGGTCTAGCGCAGACGTCTGTAACAACCCCAGACACGGCACTCAGGCCATACTTCATAAGCTTATATACTGACTAGCTCTTATACTTGGGTACCAATGTAGTGTAAGAATGAAATCCGTACTGGTGGCGAGTTCTTAAGGTGAAATTTTGTATTGCGAAACGCATTTTCCCATAGGAAATTATGTAAATGCAGATAATCCGTTACGGTCGCCAAAAAATATTATGAATATTACCGATTTCCAACACTATAATTAGATTTTTGCATATAAAAACAATCAAAACATTTAGAAAGGACATGTAAATTAAGTAAAAATGAAAAACAGACATTAAACCAAACTTTAATTCATGATTCCTCTTGGCACTGGCTGCTTTAAAAACTAAAATCGAAAAAGGCTCATTTTTATTCTCGCAGCGCTCCTTCATAACATTCTTGGGACCCATGGTACTACGTAAAATAAATAAATAAATATTTATTTTCCGCAGGATTGCCGGAGACACTGCTCTCTGCAAGAACATCCACGAATCCGTCAGCCGCCAAATGCGTAAAAACTTTGCTAAGAGCAAGTGGAGGGTAAGTCGTGCCGGTGAACAGACATCCCGACGCGCGTTATATTTTCAAATGAAGCGGCTCAGCCCATCAGCAATGCTCTCCTGTTGTTTTTGTGTGTTACAGCAAGCCTTTAACGCTACAGCGGTGGTCAGGCATATGAGGAGGCTGCAGCTGGGCAGCAGTATGGGTGCCAGCATGGACGGCGCTCACCCGAACAGCAGCGCCCAGAGCCGGGGGAACGCGGCAAAGCAGCAGACGCCACCACCAAACCAAAACCTGACCGCGGCGATAAACCTCAACCAGAACCAGAAACCTGCTCCTAACCAGAATCAGTATCACATCAACAACATGTCTACAGAGTCTGCGACTATAACACGCAAAGACTGTAAGTGAAGACTTGGGTCTGAGCGGCTAGTCTCCACATCGGGTTCATTGTAGTACGATTAATTTGGTTTTATTTATAAGGTCATTGTAGGTAGAGGAACCAGACTCAGCAGGGAACCCGTCCTCATTTGGGTGAGAACGGATAGCAGGGATTGATCTGCAGTCATACTGGGTGTTAGAAGGCTGGAAGTTCAATACAACAGGAGATGTGAAGTTTAATATGGAGTCCAGTTTCGTTATTGGAGGCTCAAGTACAAAATTGTTTTCCAGTCCTGAACTATTGAGCGACTGCAGACACAAGTCATCAGAGAACAGCTGCCTGCATCAGCCGGGTCCAGGAAGTCTTCATGGTCAAGTGGATCCGTCCCGAGTCACCAGGTGCATCCCAAGAAGACCACAGGACCCAGTTACATTACTGTACATTATTGTTACTGTAATAGTCTTGTTTGTTAAACTTTTTTTTTTTTTTAAGTTAACTTTGAAGTAAGCTGGTACTTTGGTTAAAACAAAATAAGATGAAGCACATCTACAATACAACAGTTCTAAACACCTGGTGTTCTCTGACGGCTTGTGGCTGCAATCACTCAATAGTTCGTAACTGGAAAACAGTTTTAAACATCTGGGAAAAGAAAGATTAGATCCAGGTAAGACTGTTACAGATCTCGAATAACAGCAGCTCTGTCTCAGCTGAGTGCAATGCTTAAGACGGGTTATGACTTCTACTCCGGTTATTCCGGAGCTCAGAGGCAAGCCAAGTGTCAAAATCAGGTCTTTGTACTCAATGCAGAACTTAATAAGCATGCAGACAAGCTTGAATAAGACCACGCTATTGTGTTCTGACCTTTTCCTGGGAAAGGGTATGAGCTGTTAGAGCAGTCTAGATGTTATGAAAGCAGGCAGTAATTTCCCAGCATCATGTAGGCTTTCACTTTTTTATTATTCATTTGGTCTTTTTTACCAGAATTTAGAAGGTCATTTCTCAGTTTTTCTATCTTTAACACAATCTCATTTTGTATAGCTGTGCTGCTGAACCAGGAGAAACCAAGTTTGACTGTCTAATCAGCACACAAGTCAAATTTAGTGATAAATGCATGCGAATTAAACATATAAATTAAAACAATAGTGGCCCTAAAACAGAGCCTTGTGGGATGCCACATTTTATTTTGTCTCCAAGTTTCTCTAGAGTACAATCTAAACTGAGCAAGAACTTGTCTTGATAAGCAAGCTATCCATTCTAAATATTCTGGGTCATTAGTGTCAAATACTGCACTCAACTCCAACAACAGCAAATAGGAAACATAACTACTGTACAGTTTGACTAATGTGTATGGTGCTCTTTTCTAGGTACAGCACCTCCTCATGCTTCCTGTTCTTTGGCGTCCGCAGCCGCGTCCCCAGCTCCAGGAGCGGAGCCCTGCAGGCCACACCCAACCTCGGTTGCCCCGGTGAGCACTGTGTTAACTGGGACCAAGTGACGCCAGGTCCTGCGGGGGGAGAGCTGGGAGGCAACGGCCCTGTGAGCCACACCTCTCAGCCCACCCCCCGCCCTGCCTTGAGGACAGGCAGAGGACTCACCCGCCCACTGGTCGCCATAATTAAACCATTCAGAGACTCGACACTGCGCGCCACTACCTGCATCCTGCAACTCGTCCTGCTACTCAAACCCCACACCATCAGGGGGCACGACACACGCAGACAGGATGATGGAGAAGTCTAATTCACTTATAAGAGTGGGTTTACGTGGCCGGACTCGAGTCTTGTACGAGAATGATAGCGTGTCGTGTTATGAATGTGCTACGGATCACAGCAGCCATTTAACCCTTGGGTTACGACTCGGAAAGGACTTCAGAGGAATGCACGGGAGCAAAAGTGAAGAGTGCCTGCCTCGAGCACCTTCAGGCAGAACCAATGTCAAATAGTTGTTGTTATTCTATATCTCTAAGCTCTTCCCCTCATATTCTCTCGTTTTCTCCCCTCCTTTCACACTTCTGGCACTTCCTATACGTGGTGTTTGAGTTGACGAGATTTTTTGCTGTTTAATTTCTAGAGTTTCTAGTCGTTCTCAAGTTTTCTACGATCTGACTCGCAGACCTGCAGAAGTGCTTTATAATCCTGTTAGACTGTTCTGAACTGTTAATCTGGCTCAGAGTTGTATGTGTTTGCACATGAGAATTCCACAGCTTCTGACTGGCCTGCTGTAGTCCTGCAGTGTTGGATTGAGAGTTAATTAAGTTTATTACCACGTCGCAAAATCCATTCAAATATTTGCCTCAAATATGATTTTCTTTTTCAGTTTTATTACATGCACACAAACCCAAACAGTGACGACACACATTATCTTTCTCTCAGTCTAGCTAGCTCACGTTTATACACACACACACACACACACACACACTGACATCCCCTTGAAAGCCATGGCAGCGTTGCTTCACACCCAGTGTACGAGTTCTCAGGGAATTCCACAGTTGCACTGGACATAATCATGACCATAGAAAATAAATTCTTCCATGTCTCGGGTCAGTCTCACCACTTACCCAGACTTGAACCCTTCATAAGATGTGTTAGGATTAGGATACAGTATATCGTGCGCCCCATCATCCACCCTGTATCGAGCCGGCTCTACCAAAGGTCTGAGTCAAGCGACACGCATATATGGGCTAGGGCTGCCCCCTGTAAGTTTACTAAATGCTTTGGTTTATGAGTTTTTTTTTATTTTTTTATTCACTCATTTATATTTTAGATTAACCATAGTTAAAGCTGGTATTGCATCTGGAAATGTAGATTATATAGCTAGTAAGTGTTTAAAAAGAAATGCAATTGACACCGAAAGATGGATGCTAAAAAAAAAATTTTTAAAAACTTGGACGCACTTTTTTTTCATAAGACTTGAAGATAAACTCTGAAATGGTGGAACATAAACTCCGCAAAACGCATCACAATATTCTGAATGACGTATAAATGCTATAAAAAACAAAATAGCTAATTGAGAAGCTATATTTAAGCTGATCTTGCTTCAACTGCCTTGAAATTCAAAAAGGAACAACAGTGAAATATTTGGGGGAATTCTAACCAAAAGAAATAAAGAAAAACTCTTTATTTTGGTCATATCAGAGTACAGACAAAAAAATTGTTCCCTTACAGATGTGTCTCCCCAATATGGTAAGATGATATTAGGTGTGAATTTAATAAAGAAACGATGTAAACAGAACCGGGGCCTTCCGCATGATAGGTGAGAAGCCACTACCACTGAGCCGTTCATGGAGCATAAATGTGTAGCTTGACTACAAAAAGCATAAACACTTCACTTCATTATATGATTTATAATTATTAACTAATCAGAAATGGTTCGGCATTAAAGAACAAGAAGATTGTAGCTGAACGATGAGCTTATAATGTGATGTTTTTAAGCTAATGTTGAAAAGATTAATGAAATGACATGACCAAAAAAAAAAAAAAAAGTTAGCTTGTCAACTGAATAGGCCACGCCCCCCCGAAGTCTTGGTCATGTTAAGAGGAGATACAGATTTAAGAAGATGCATTACTGACCGAACATTTCTTTTGTTTCACCTCGGAAGTGGTGATCCAAATAAAAGATAAATACAAGGTGCGTTCAAGTCAAACCGGGACTTATGATGAAAAATTTCTGGTAAATAAAGATGTAAGAGAATTACAGAAAAGATTTACAGAAGATTTCAATCAGCAAAAACATTTGAGTGGTGCAAAACATTTTGAAGAAGGCTGTACATCTGAGCCGAGGTACAAGTGCATTAGTGTAGCGAGGTATTATATAGAGAAATAAAGGTCCCGGTTTGACTTGAATGCCCCACATAGATTTAATATTTCAGTACTAAAACACACTGTTTCACAAATATTTAGGAATTAAAACACATTCAAGTAATATAATATGCGTACACTGAAATTAGCTCAGCGGTTCTGATCATTTGTTAGCACCCTCTTTAGAATTCAAGCCAAAATTACAAGTACATCAATGGTGGTGTAAGATGCACTGGACTAATATACACAAGGTACATTCCATTCAACCTCAAATGATGGATAACTTCGTTTCAGATTCTTTTTAAAAAACATAACTTAAAATAATACCAGTTGCACATTGTTGCTAAAAGTTGTCACACGCCCGCGATGAAAAACATCCTTAATGTATATAGTGAAGCTAGTATTACAACATGGAGTTTGCATGTTCTCCCCGTGCTTGGTGGGTTTCCTCCGGGTTCTCCGGTTTCTTCCCACAGTCCAAAGACATGCAGATTAAACTAACTGACGTTTCCAAATTGCCCTGTGATGGTTTGGCACCCTGTCCAGGGTGTACCCCACCTCATACCCCAAGTCTCTGGGGATAGGCTCCAGGCCCCTCGTGACCCTGAATACAAGATAAACCAGTATAGACGACGATGAGTGAGTGAGAGAGTGATAATACAAATATAATTTTTTTTTTTATTATTATTATTAATATTACTGATATCTGGAAATTCACAAAATGTCAAGCATGAAATTGTCTCCTGATGGCAGAAAGATTTTTATCTGTTTTAAATGCTGATTTTTAGAAACAAGCAAAACAACATGCCAGGAAATGAAGACAACATCAAGCTTGAAATGAGTAATTATTCACACACATGTTTACTTTACCCATCTAATGAAGCTCAATTGATATTATTCTTCATTCCCTAAGGTATAAGATTTTTTATTATTATTATTAATTTCTTTATTTTTATTACATTTCTCTAATTAAATGTAATTATTACATTTATTTTATTACCTGAGATGGGGACAGCCCTAATATAGTTGCATATCATTTAAACGTGTGGTAAAAATCAGACGTGTATCTAGTAAAAAGAAAATTTAATAAATCCAGACGGGGTGGAATTTATGAGAGTTAAGGGCTTTAAAATCACTTATTCTGGTTATTCCGAGACCAGCGAGTCTCCTTGACCGTAAATGCTTCTGAGTTTCTCGCTTTGTCTCCTGCAGCCTTTACAATGTGTTGTTATTGCAGGAGATGCGTGTGTGAGTGCGTGCGTGTGTGAGTGCGTGCGTGCGTGCGTGCGTGCGTGCGTGCGTGCGTGCGTGTGTGGAGAAGGGTGCGTCACATTCTCCTAAGTGCCATCAGAAACGTCATGCAACTTCCCTCCACCACGACCCCCCCCCCTTATGTGATGTAGTCAGGAGTTCTGTTCAGGATCTATCGGTGTGTGTGTGGTGTGATGGTGTCATTTCATGTTAAAGGTGTTTGAGGTTCTTGGTCTGTACATTTCCGTGTAGTTAAAGATGTTAGATGTTACCGATGCTCCAAGCGTATCCCCGTCCCCGGCAGAGGCATGAGATGAGAAAGCCAATGATTTTTTTTTTTTTTTCTGTGCACTCGAGTATTTTTATACTGAGAGAAACATGGAAGCCTTTGTGGCTGCGTCTTCTGTTTCTGTTATGGTATTTGTGTGTGCGTGTGTGTGTGTTTTGGTCTCGCTGTCTGTGTTTATATGAGCTAACCGATGTGCATGTCATGCCCGTGGTGTTTCAGAGACAACGTGAAATATGAAACGCAGTTTTCTTCCATAATGTTACGACGGAATCTGATTGGACGGTGAGACAAGACCTGGTATTAGTGCCGACGTCCAGATTACGAGAGAGGAATTTAAGGTCTTTAAGGCCATGAGCCACTAATTAGGGAAAGAAATTTCCAGATAAAACATGAAAAATGTGCAACACCATTTGAAAAATATGGCAAATAACTGGATCCAAATTCATGCACTGTTTCATTGCATTTTGGACAACCCAAGATATTAAGGGGAAAAAATGGTTTAAAGGTCCCATATACTCCAGCTGAAATAGCCCTCAGATAATGCCTTTTTTCAACTCAAAAACTCCTTCAACTCCTGCAGGGTACAGGGGAGTGGCATGTTCTTATATGAGGTCACAATAGGTCACAATAAAAACAAAAATGTGATGTTGTTTGTAGGTAAGGTGGCATGGTGGCTTAGTGTCGCCTCGCACCTCCAGGATTCTGGTTCGATTCCCATCTCGGGTGCATGTTCTTACTGTACTTCCGTTTCCTCCCACAGTCCAAAGACATGAAGGTTAGGATAACTGGCTAAAAAGTTCTTAATATTAAAAAAAAAAACATCACAATTCTGGTGTTTGCAGATTTTAGTTTGTGGTACCTGGCCTTAAGACAAAGTACTAACACTGGAGACTCCTTCCAAAGACTAACCAAAAAAAATAAATAAATAAAAAGTCTTACTGTACTCTATCGAATCATCAAATGAACACTTTTCCTTGACAAACAGCAGTTATAACTTACAGTGGTATAAAGTGACTTAGCGAGTTCATCTTGCGTATCGTGCATTTATATCGACAGAAAACCTCCAGATCACACGTAATAATTGGCCTTAAGTGTGTGATAGAGAGATAAATCACGTAGAACATCACATGATGCAGGGTTTTACAGTTTAAAGTTCTGATTTCAGGTCATTAAGTCAGCACGAACTCAGTGAATGTGGAAGAAGGAAATGATTACTGGATACAAACAGCGATGATGATGACGAGGAGGAGGAGGGGAACTGAAGCTCTGCCTGATCTGTGTCATTGTTCTTCATTTCTCTCAGTGTTTTGCTTTCATCTTGTGGTCTTGTGTGTGTTTATGTCGGGAGTTGGATCACTCGGTCTGTCCGAAGGCTTTGTAAATAGATAGTGTACAGTACAGGTTCTGAGACATGCTGATTAAAAGTGTGTGTGGTCTATGGAATGCAAACACATTTCTCCAGTAAACACTGCCTTTTCTTTGGAGCTCTGTCGCAGTGTACTGAAAACACACACACACACACACACACACACACTCACCCCTGACTGTAATGCACAGCTATTGTTGTGCATGTACATTTGTATGTTTTATCGTATTGCTCTTCTGCACCTCTCTCTCTCTCAGATAATCACGCTCCTATTGGATGAAAAATGAGCCATTTCACAGCATCAGTATCCCAGTCCTGATCAACGGTGGGCATTTTAGACAAAAATACTTCGTTGGCGAATGCACTGCTATAGTTCTACACATTCGAGTCCCACTACAACATTATTTCATGTTTCTACTTACTCAGGCGTCGCGATTGCCTCTTTAAATTAAAAGCTGTGATTGACACAAGTCTGTGCCACCCTCTAAACTGTGCAGTTCATTCAAATAAAAAATATATATATATATAAATGTGTGTGTGTAAAATACAAAAAAAAAAAAACATCCCTCGAGTATATATTTAGGACTCAAAAATGACAGCATGGTAACCGCCGACAGACAGGCATCATCTCTGATCCATAACGTGTATGAAAATCATCAAAATCAAATGATATATTTTTGTTTACTAAACAAAGCATGTCTAAAGAGTAACCTCTAAAGTGTTCATGTCCCGTCGCCCCCATTAAGAGCACCATGCATACGCCTTACACGTAAATATATATATATAAATAAATGAATACAAATAAATATAAATATACCGTATATAAACCATGTTTCGACAACGCAGGTCTTGTTCTCACCGCATCTCCATGGCTGCCCTCTCCAAAGTTGCCCAGTGAAATGTGAAATATATATTCTATATGCATGTGACGAAACTATGATCCATATTTTGGAGTGGCATATGAATTACTAACGTTACTGTGCTGTGAACCTTCTGTTAATATGGGGCTTGTATATCCAATGCCTTTGACAATCATCTGCACATATCAAGAGTTTATATACCATGCTGTAAAGAAACAGGGAATGAATGTGTGTTTTTTTTTTTTGTTGTTGTTGTTTGTTTTTCTTTTTCCTCTAATAAATCCTGAATGATTAACACTTTGGATTCAGGGTTCATTTATTTATTTATTTATTTATTTATTTAATATCCTCTCATAACTACACACATACGACACTGAGTGTTTAAGGGTTTAATATGTGCTTTTATATGAATTTACAGTAGATCATCATGGTGCCCCACCCCAAATACACATTCTGAATTTTTATAAAAAGGAAAGAAACCATGTACACGGGCTGGACAACACTGGCCAATTTAGTGCTGGAGGTTTCATGGCTAATTTTGACCGGCCTGGTGGCTGATCTTCATTGATTACTTAAAATATTGCAATGCACACAGCATTATGGGGGACATCAGAGTTCAAAAGAGGACAAATTGTCTTGTTGGCGCATCTGTGACCAAGACAGCGAGTTTTTGTGATGCATCAAGAGCCACGGTATCCAGGGTAACGTCAGCATACCACCAAGAAGGACGAACCACATCCAACAGGAGTAACTGTGGACGCAAGAGGAAGCCGTCTGAAAGGGATGTCCGGGTGCTAACCCGCATTGTATCCAAAAAACATAAAACCACAGCTGCCCAACTCACTGCAGAATTAAATGTGCACCTCAACTCTCCTGTTTCCACCACAACTATTGGTCTGGAGCTCGATGTACACGGCCGAGCTGCTATAGCCAAACCTTTGCTCACTCGTGCCGATGCCAAACGTCGGTTTCAATGGTGCCAGCAGTGAAACTCTTGGGCTGTGGACGATGTGGAACATGTATTGTTCTCTGATGAGTCCACCTTCACTGTCTTTCCCACATCCGGGAGAGTTACGGTGTGGAGATGGTACCACTCAGACTGTTGCAGGCCCAGAGTGAAGCATGGGGGTGGATCAGTGATGGTTTGGGCTGCTCCTTTTATATAGATATTTTACTAAATAAGTCTGCTTTGGACAGGCACTAGGTAGTACACGTTCATGTGCAAGTTTTAGTGAAACGTGTAAGGATTAACAAACAGTTAATGATGATATTTAGTGCTGAGACAAATTAGTCCCCATTTCCACTGATATCCACCAATCAGCTATAACCATGACACATCAACATTATCAATTATATACTAGTAACAGGTGACAGGATCATGGGCACCCAACACTCCATTGCATGCACTGGTACCGCCGTGGGGTCGACACATCGGACAACTTGGCACAGGTTTTTACAGCAGACGCTCTTCCTGGCGCAGAAACCTCACGTTTTATCCGGGTTTGGGACCGGCACTGCATCCAGTGGCCAGGGTTAGGACATTGGGTTAGAATCGAACTCGGGCCTTCCACGTGGCAGACGAGAGCCACCAATGCCCGATCTACTGTCTGAGTAGTGCAGGTATATATGAATATTCAACACATTCTAAGCAATCAGACTGAGCTGTACTGTGGAATCGAGCACATTAGTAATGGGCTGTCGATTCAGAATAGTGAAAGGTGGCGTCTTTTATTTTCGGAAACACATACACCTTTGGTAAGTAGTGCCAACTGAAAAGCAAGTCAGCTTACATCATTATAAATACGATACTGTACATTATTTAACGATTCAATAGCCAACTCAACTAGATCTAAAATTGGAGATTTAGATCGGTCCAACACAGTAATGGCAATTAGGATAGGTGTCCATCATGCATCATCAGTTATATGTACAAAAAAGCAACACCTGATCTTCTCATCCACAGTATACATGTGCGTTACCCAAAGTTTTCACACACAGTTTTCCAGAAACAGTACACTGTAGCATTACAGTTTCACTCCACTGAAATTAAGCTCCTTAAGGACAAGGCGTGTTCAGGTTACAATGGAAGAACTCACTCACAGCCTTGACTGAACTGAACACTTCTGGGATGAACACCTATACATTCACGCACTTGGCTAATGCACCAATCATGTGACAGCAGCATGAAGCATATAATCATGCAGATGCAGGTTTTGGGTTCACATACACATCGTAACATTAGAATGAAAAATCGTGTGGATTCACTGACTTGACCGATGGCATGACTGTTAGCGTGTGGCAGCTGGGCTACAACGGTAGAATCCAGCTGCCACTGCATCAGGTTCCACTTACAGTAGCTCAGCTATAAAGGAATTATTTGATATAAAGGAAGTTAATTCTAGGGTTGACTATTTTTTCATGTCTCACTTAGAGAGGCACAGAATTGTAGATTGTGAAACAGCTGATGCAGGACTGTATTTAAGATTTCGTCTTGACGTTCAACCTAAGAACACTATTTGGAGTTTAAATACTAGTCTTTTGAATGATTGCCAATGTAAAGAACATATTAAAAAGGAAATTAAGGACTACATTGAATTCAATAATAGCGAGGAATTGTCACCAAGTGTTAACAGAAGCATATTGAATTAAATAACCTGGAACTACTAGATGAAATAAAAATAATAAAAAAACAAATAAATAATAGTTGCAAGCAACGATGATGGGCCCAAGCACCCTGTGCCATCGCCATCCCGGGCGCACCACACAACCGGTGTTATTCGAGTATGTTAAGACCTCGAAAAAGCCATGTGTGTGTGTGGTGTGTGTGTGTGTGTGTGTGTGTGTGTGTGTGTGTGCATTGTGAGAGGTGACTGTGTGCATGAGTGCAAACATTTGTAATATGGGTGTATGCATGTGTGCATGTGTGTGACGTGTGAGTGTGTGTGTGCATGCATGCATGCGTGTGTGAGCACATTAGTGTGTGAGGGTTAGTGTGTGTGAGAGTGAGGGAGAGGTGTGTGACGTGTGGATGTGTCAGTCCGTGTGTGACGAGTAAATGTGTTTGTGCTTGTTTGTGTGTATGGTGTGTGAGTGTGTGCATTAACATTAGTGATGTGTGTGTGTGTGTGTGTGTGTGTGTGTGAGATGTGTTATCACGGCTGACCCGTTGGAGATATCAAAAATCCCTCCGCAATTTTGCATCCTCAATGTCTTTAGATCTCTTTGGCCCAGTTTGGTAGCGATTGTATAATTTCCCTAGGAGGAGTATATCAAAATCCATCGGGTGTGTTTTTGCGAATGACCCAAAATAACCGGCCTCCTGTTAAGTTTAGCCCAGGACATCAAACCTAAAAACAAACAAAGTAGCAGGCGGGGATGGATACACAGCAGAATGGTATAAAACCTTCAAGGAATTATTAAAACCAATGCTTTTAAAATGTTTTAACCATGTTCTTAAGGGAGGGGAAACCCCAATGTCCTGGAAGCAAGCTATTATATCTGTAATACCAAAGGCAGGAAAAGATAAGACAGAATGCGGCTCATCTAGACCCATTTCAGTTTTAAACATAGACTACAGAATTTACGCATCGATAATAGCGAAAAGATTAGAGAATATAATTCCAGAATTAATTGATAGTGACCAAACAGGATTTGTTAAAAATAGGCAAACACATGATAATGTAAGACGTGCTTTATTTTTACTTGAGAACATGGGTAAAAATAATTATAAATCTTTGGCAATTAGCCTCGATGCGGAAAAAGCCTTCGATTCAGTGCGATGGAAGTATTTATATCTGGTATTGGAACGCTTCGGCTTTAATAAAGAGGTTATAGGAAGTCTTAAATCATTATATCATTTACCAAGGGCCCAGATTAAAGTAAATGGTAATGTCTCCAGTTCAATCCCACTGGAACGGGGATGTCGTCAGGGATGCCAACGGGACAAACAGAACACAAAATATGTTTGTATGCGGATGACATTCTGGTGACTATATCTGACCCGGATTTTAGTTTACCTAATCTCATGTCGTGCCTTGAACAGTTTGGTTGGTATTCAGGACATAAACTAAATTTACATGAAACTCAATGTCTTTCTTTTAATTTCTTGCCACTGGAAAACATGTGTGATAAATATGATTTTAAGTGGAAAGCGAATAACATTAAATATCTGGGAATTATTATACCAAAGAACTTGACAAAAATTTATACTACTAATTATGATCCTATTTCAAAGGACATTAAAGCAGACCAGGATAATTGGACATCCCTACCTTTAAGTTTAGATAACCGAATAGAAATGATCAGGATGAATGTCCTTCCACGATTATGGTTTCTTTTCCAATCTCTATCTATAGAGATACCAAAAAAAACTATTTAACAATTGGAACCAAATGATCTCAAGATTTATATGGAAAAATCAGAAGCCCAGAGTGAGACTTAAAACACTACAGTTGACAAAGGAAAGGGGAGGCCTCTCTCTACCATGTTTAGAGGACTATTACAAAGCAGCACAACTAAAACATCTAGTCAGCTGGTGTATTGATGATTGTGATGCAAAATGGAAAGAAATAGAATTTAGTCAGGTGAACTTTCCTCTCCCATGCTTATTAGGGAACAAACATACTATGATTACGCATTCTAACAAATTAAGCACTTGGACATTGGTTCCTCTTAATATTTGGTTTAAAGAGTACAAAACCCTGAAGTTGGAGAGACAGTATCAGTTGTTAAGATGGGTGGCATATGATAGAGACTTTAAACCTGCACAGATGGACGTGAGGTTTAGACAATGGCCAGGGAATGGTATTACTTCATACTGTACAATCTCATCTGGCACAGATCTAGATGGCTTCCAAAATCTAATCGACACTTATAACTTAGAGAAACAGGATTTTTATAGATATTTACAACTTAGAACTCACTTTAATAAGAACATTAAAAATAAGGAGGGAATGGACCCGAGTCTCATTAATATTTTTGCTGCAGCATATGAAGGCAATATTCACAAGAAACTAGTTTCAAGATTATATTCATGCATACAGTCTCTCTCTACCTTATACGTTAAAGAGAAATGTGAGAAGGAGGCAGGTATATCTCTGTCAGAAGAAGAATGGGCAAATATTTGCAAAACACAACATACCACATCCAGTTCTGGTCAATGGAGAGAATTCTCATGGAAAAACGTTATTAGATTCTTTATTACTCCCAAAAGAAAATATTCACAGAATGGAAACCTGGACTCTGCACGTTGCTGGAGACAATGGAACAACCTTATGGCTGACTATTATCATGTATTCTGGAACTGTCCAGCAATCCAATCCTATTGGTTAACGGTCATCACCGAAATTGAGTCAATACTGGGATTGGGGATTGATAATAGCACAATTGATAATAGATTTAAATGCACAAGATACACAACTTCTCAAAATATTAATAGTTGCCAGTAAAAAAGCAATAACCAGGAAATGGTTGGAAGAGCATCCACCAACAAAGGATGATTGGATAGCAATTGTAGATGACATGTCTGAAATGGAGAAACTCACCAGCTCTCTAAGACTAAACATGGATAAGTATTGGTTCAAAATGGTTCATATATAAGAAAATAGATAAATAAGTTTCTAGGAATTGTTTTTGCAATAAGTAAAATCCCCCCCCTCACTCCTTCTCGAGTATTTGTAAAACCTTTTGTGTATGTGCATATATATGTGTATTTGTGTATATGGGAGTAATGCTAATGGGAATGTAACTCGTACTATAAAAACAACTGTATAAGACGAACGTAATATCTGTATGTAATCCCTCCGGTGATGGGTTTTTTTCTGTTTAAAAAAAAATAAATACTTTTTTTTTTTTTTAAAGGAAGTTAATTCTACTCTCTTCCTCTCGGATCTGATGTTAACGTGTTAAATCTTCATTGCTAACACCTTACAGTCTCCCGTTGCATCTGTTCTTAAGGTGCTCCCACGCTCACCTTCTCATTCAACTCAAGCCAACACCTCCTGGTTCGTCTCTGGATAAACATCTGGCTAACTTCCACTCCTTTGTTCTTCAGGATTTCACCGGGACATTTTACAATGGTTTATGTTCTTTGTAGTAACAGATGTCGAGGGCACAAGCATTTGGTCAAACTTATTCAAAAACGATTATTCCTCTATGCAACTTTAAAACCTTACATCAGCCAAAAGCAAAAACAGAGACACACAAACTAGAAAGCAGAAATTCTTAACACTTTTTTTTTTCTGTCCTGTGATAAAAGAAATTGTCACGAAACCACAGTCCAAACAGTACATCTGTCTTATTAATTTTAAAGGAAAATTTATGGGACATTCACTTTTTAGCCTTTTTTCAGCAATTCAGATTTTTCTCCAGTGCACATTTACAACCAATGATAAGAAAGAACATGCTTTCCAAACGGTTTAAACAAGCCAATTGCATTCCTTTCAGTAATGAATCGAACCCGGATCCTGGAGGTGCAAGGCGACAGGGCTAACCACTACAGCACCATGCCTCCATATTGTGCAACTGTACGTTATGGTTTCTCCGGTCCCGGTCGTGACAGGTTTACATCCAAAATTATCTACTGAACAAAATCAACTAATGAAACTAAGAACTTACTAATTGTGTAGAGGTTTGTATTGTGCGATGCCCGACGTGGGTCATCAGTGATTGCCTGAGTGCTTGAGAGAAAATCACAAATGAAGCCGAAGACAAACACACAACACTTTTTTTTTTAACATTTTCTAGCTACACAAATAGTCATACATTGACGCTGAGGCTTACATAAACAAAACACACAATAGTAAGTACCTCTGTGAGACCTCGGCAAACTTTAGTCATTCTCTTAAAAGCCCTACACCTCTGTGATTACCTCCTACTATCAGAAAGGTCACGGCCCCTATGGTCTCTCTCACGGCTCCACGGGATCAGCTCACACCGCTCACTCACACTAATCCTCACGCTCTTACTCAAACTCGTCCATGGTTGTCTTTTGCTCAATGCAGGAATATTAAAATGTGAAATAGTTCATAGATCCTTTTCAAAAGTCTTTTAAAAGTATTATTATTCTTTACAAATAACCTGGAAATCAAAATGATCTCAGCTAGTTTCCTCTCCTTTACTATACTACTGTATAACTATATTGACAATTACAGATAAACTAGGTAGTAGCCTTTAGCATAAATCAAGTGTGATAGCTGCTCAACTTCATCTAAACCGTATTGTTAACATAATCCTGCCAAAGCATGTGCATAGATATATATATAGATAGATAGATAGATAGATAGATAGATAGATAGATAGATAGACAGACAGAGAGAGAGAGTGAGAGAGAGAGAGAGAGATAGTTATAAGCTGCGGCAAATAAGGATGTGAATATAAGACATTGCTGCCAGTATAAGAACTTCATCAGTGGAACTGAAATCAACACTCAAGCAAACTCATTTGATTGACCATTAGTGTGTAAGCCAATATTTCCAATAACCGATCACTGATCATCAATATTCTCAATCACCCAATCACTGTTTATTGTCTTCCGATGACTAGTAAAAGATACCGCTTATCCTGTAGAGGGTCACATGAAGCCTGGAGTAAATCACATGGGACTCTAGGCACAAGGCAGGGTACAATCTGGACAGGGTGCCAATACATTACCGCACACACTCACTCACATACTTTGGGCAATTTGGAAGTGCCAATTAGTCTAATTTGTGGGAGGATACTCAAATACCTGGAGGAAACCCACCAAGCACAGTGAGAACATGCAAACTCCACACACACACACACACACACACACACAGACCCAAGGTGGGAATCGAACCCTCGACCCTGGAGGTGCAAGGCGACAATGCTAACCCTGATGCTAAAACAATGAATCCCTGTCCATTGTAACCTGATGCCCATGCATTGAGCACCATTACTCTTAACGGTCACTGACACAGTCACTGACCCACCCACACATTTCATGGTTCTCAACCCTGGTTCTGTTCCATCACACCAACTTCAATGCACAAAAGCCTGTTAATTACAGTAGCTGATTAGTTCACTCAGGCGTTCGGAAAGCTGAGAAAACTCTAAAACGTGCAGAAGTTGAGAAGCATTGCATTTCTTGGTGAATTTTTTTCAACAGTAAACACAATTCATAATCACAAGTTATTTCTTCTGTAACTGCTTTCTTGATGTGTGTGTGTGTGTGTGTGTGTTTGCTGACTACTGATTACCATGGCTTTATTGTGTTTGCTTCCCTGATAGAAAAGATATAATTAAAATATGTACATGGTTAGTTAGTGCTGAGATAAAGACTAAAGATTCAGTGATGCATCATTTTCTGCGCTGATAAAACTCTAAATATCCTGTCAATAAATAAATGTATTGAATTTGAATAAATACTGTAAATAAATCAATAAATGTCTAATTTTCTCATACAATATATTCTGAAATGCAAACTACAGTATGACCACACTTTAATAGAAGTTTACATTTCTGGGTAAACAATCAACTAATAGTTCCAGGTAAGCAAAAGGCTCAAGACAACACAATGTAGACACACACACACACACACACACACACATAGGGGCAGTAAACACAGCTAGTAAACACACACACAGCTTCAGTAAACATTAACTGCACAGCAGCAGTGTTCTCAGTAATCCTTCATCTTACCAGGGTTTGAGTTTCGCCTTCTCTTAAAGAGTGTGTGTGTGTGTGTGTGTGCGAGCACACTGGATGGGTTCAGATACCAGCCTGGTTGAGGGACACAATGGTACAAGTGATTGATTGTTGGGAACATGCTGGTCATTAATGACTTAATGGGACTCCATAGGTGAAGCGCCCTACGAAGTGCACTACACTGAGTGTTCAGCCATGTTCAGGTCAAAGCGAACTGCGAACAGTGTAGGGAACAAGTGAACAAGGGCTTCAACGGAAAAGGGAATGAAATATTTCCCACAAGTCATTGCGTCACGGTGGCGCGTGAAAAAATTGAGCTCGAAAATTATTATTTTTATTGTTATTATTATCGAGGACATCATATTAATATGACACAATATCAATCAATAATTTATTTGCATTTCAATAGAGTATGTTTCATAATCGTGTCAGTTTTTGTTTCAATAAATATTAACTATTTAACGTCCGTTTTATGGAATTTTCCACAGCAACAGGTGTCCGACGTGCTTATGTTACTATGGTAACATGCGCACGGAGGAAGTGACGTCAGTGCTGGTGACTTCCGTTGAGTGTGAATGGAGGTTTTTTTTTTTTTTTTTAAGTAAAAATATATATATATATCATAATAATCGGATGGGGTTTTTAAAAAGTAAAATAATATTAATAGTAATAATAATAATCTAATGGAGTTTTTTATAAAGTTAAATAATAATAATAATAATCGAATGGAGTTTTGTCGATGAAAGTTCCCATCACATATGTTCCCTGCAAGCAGTAGGGAGCACCCTGTGAAGTACTGCACACTCCGGAATGGAACGCAATATTTCTTCATGACCGGTTGATGGGAAATGGTCATGCGCGGTTGGTTTAATAGGAACAATGGTGCTCAGTGATTGGTTGAAGGTGAAATTATAATGATACACCAATCAGCCCCAACATTATGACCACCCACTTAATATTGAGTAGGTCTCCATTCTACAACCTTTCTACTGGAATCAGCATTAACCTTTCCCTCAATTTAAGCTACAGCAGGGCCTGGGTCGAGCCATCACTCCCCATGTGCATCAGTGAGCCTTGGCTGCCCATCACACCGTCATGGGATCATCGGCTTTCCTTCCTTAGAACACTTTTAGTACATCCTGACCAATGCAGACAGGGAACATCAGTTTTGAAGTGGCTCTGACCCAGTTGTCTAGCCATCACAATTTGGTCCTTTTCACAAAAGCTACATTTTCAATATCTCGTTACAACTGCAGCTTTTATTGGTCATGACATACCAAAAGTGATCCACTTTACGTACGTAAAACTGTTGAACTAGCGACAGGGTCATGTGTGGCCAAAGCGCACTGATGCACATGGGGAGTGAAGACCGGCTGTGTAGTCCGATCCAATAGAAGCGCTAGTGTAGATCCAATTGCTGAAAGGATTAATGCTGGTTCTCTTGGAATATATGTATTGATATATTGATGGGAACAATGGCGATCAGTGATGGTGGAAACCAGTCATAGGTCACTGGGAACATTGGCTTGCACCAGTGCAACTTTCACAACCTTTATACACTGTTGTGGGTCGAGTGAACCTGTCCTGATGAGAACCTGATGTGAGCTGGAGCGCTACACTGAGTCCAGGACAGTTATTACCAGGCTCTTGGTTTGAAATCAAGTTACTGAAGAGTACAGACTTTGGCAACAAAGACTCTAAACTGTCAACGCCAGAGCTGCACTAAGTTTTATGTGCACCGAGAGTAGCAGTGAGCACAGACTGACCCAAGATGTTTCTTACACGCAGAGTCTTCAAGGACCTAAACTGGCCCACAAGTTACAGTACACTGTTCTAGCTCTGTTTTACCTTTGGTAAAGTTTTTTTTTTTTTTTACCTTCAGTTATACAAACTACAATACTCTTCCTTTCTAAGAACCATCTCATTACCATTAGCCATACTCTTTGTGATCACTGTTTGAGAAAATAATGACTTAGATGAAAAATAATCAAACCGTTTTCTGATTTTTTATTTTTAATATTTATAAGGATTAGAAAAAACACTTACAAAAAAGAGCTCGGAAAAAAAAAAGATGTTGGAGACAATATGATCAAGAGCAAAGTTACTTACAAATGAGAGCAAAAGTTTGCACACCCCTAGATCCTTAATGGAAGGGAAAATAGTAAATATTTTTGGTGTAAGTTTTGTCAGGTGTCCAAAAATTGTATAGAAGACAAAAGTACATTTCTTTCCTTTTTTACTGTTAATATTTTATTGTAAACTTTTTGCATGTTTTTCTTTCTTGTGGTTATGAAAGTGGGTATCATTGTCACCTCACGCCTCCGGGGTTCCTGGTTTTTGCCTGAGCTCGGGATGAGGTTAATGTGGAGTTTCTCTTGTTCGACCTATGATTGTAGAAGTTTCCTTCAGGTTTCCTGCTCTCCTCCCATTTCCCAATAAACATGCATTGTTGTTCGTTAGCTATGCTAAATTGCATTAGACATGAGTCTAGTTCTCCGCTCACGAGATGAGAGCGTCTGGGGTGTATTCCCAGTGTTCCTGATGAATGCTCCAGATCCACCATGACCCAGACCTGGATAATAAGCTTACTGAAGATGAACGAATGAGTGAACATTTGTACAACCTTAACCTCCTGCCTTCATTGCATCCTAATGGTGTGCAAACTTTTACACTTTCTCAGACGTACTTTAAAAATAAGATACTGTCCAGCAGTGTCGAGTCCAAATCCTGTTGTTGTGTGTGTTACATATGATCTGTTCACAGTGTGTGTGTGTGTCTGTGGCGTGACAGCCTGTGTGAAGGAGCGATGGAGTTGAGGTGATGTTCAGACTTCTTCTTGCTGGTGCTCAGCTGCTGTCGGAGCTCCCGGAGCTCGCGTTCGTAACGGCGACTCGTTTTACGCTCTTTTCGCAGTGAGCGCTTCAGCTTCCCCACACGATCTTTCAGCTTCTGGTTCTTCTTGTCCAGTTCAGTGACTCGCTCCTGCAGACGGCCTGCGCGATCCTCCTCCTCAAACAGCGCCTGCTGCACGGATGAGCACAGCAACTGAGACACAGAGAGATACAGCCAGAGAGACAGAGTGAGAGAGATGATTAGAATGCATGGTGGTGTGCATGGTAATAGCCTCATTACTTCCTTTATTATTATTATTATTATTATTATTATTATTTCAGGTTGAAGTCCACGTACATGTCTGTCTGTGTGTCTCTCTGTACAGCAGAACTCTCTGTCTAACTTATTAATACACAGAAATCACATTCTGTAAGGTTGAGTATCTGACGCCTTGTTTACACCAAGTTGTACTTCTTTCGTCGTCAGACAAATACACTCCCTGTTCGGTAATCAGAGAGAATCACAGATGAGAAATCTAAAAAAAAAGTAGATTATATGTAGCATTAAAATTCACTTATACCACTTCAGCGCTGTTATTTCAGCCAAAGTGAAAATTTGAACTAATCCCAGTAAAAATATTCAGTTTAGCTCTTCCAATTAATCTGTTTTGGTGCAGGTGTTTGTTTTTGTTTCCCCTAATTTAGTCGTGTCCAATTCCTCCCCGTCACTAGGGGGCTCCCACATTAAGCTACTTAATAACGTTGGGGGCAGCGTAACAAACTCGGAGGACAGCGCTATCCACACCGTCACCTTGCGTGAGCTCAGAGATGCCCCAGATTGGCTGTAGAGCCGTGATTAATGTGAGAGCATTAAATGCCTCCCGTTCCACCCCATTAGTAGCTTATTTTAAAGTAGATTGGTTTCACTTTTGGTGCAGGTTAAACATTCAGGCAGATATCAGAGTACTGCAAGTTTCATTTAATTCTGTCCAGCAGTCGGTTTAAGACGCGCCCACAGTGTACGGACTAGTACACGGTTTACATAACTGATAACGTCACTTCTCCTCCATATTTTGATTGCATGTGCAGGTTTAACTTCGGCCAAATCCCAAACTTCAGTCAATGTGTCATTAAACTCGAAAAGAAATGCTGTGAATCTGGTTTCGCGTCCTCCAATGTATGAAACGATATAAAGATATAATTTAAAGAGCGAGTTCTGACCGATGTACGGACAAAACCTCTCTTTTATTTACATAGATAAAAATATAACAGCAGCATAGCACACAATCAGGTAATTATGCCCTAAGTATATGCACCCAATTTTGGATTCTGTGTTGTTTGTTAGTTTAGTTTTAAGAGTTTTCTATGCATCCCTATCTCACGTTCTTCGCTTACCAGCTCAAATTCCCAGCAAATTGAAAATTAAAGACCAAAGCCGTGTCCGAGTCATTTCTGTTTTATGTTCTATTATATCATTCTAATCCTGACGCTGTGGATATTCGAGGATTTTCTCACATTTCATCTGAGCAGAAGAAAGAGGACAGGATTAAGAGACTCGATTGAGGAAAGAAAGCGACAGCCTTAGAGGAAACAGCCACCTGCCGGAGACGTGTCCTGCTGTTTAAACAGAGAAGCCGCTGCTGGAACAATAAACAGCGACTGTTCTCTGTGGGTGCGTTCTGGCTTAACAACACACACAAATGCTGAATGGCCGGTACACAAGCACAATGGAAAAATATACAGCAATCTTCGTAATTGTAGATTTTCTCTCTCCCCCTTTGTTTTTTTTTTTTTGTTTTTTTGTAAGATAAGGATTTGGTTTACGAATAATTTCACCACACATAAATTTGTGGGGGAAAAATGTAAAAAGAATTCGAGCGTGAGAGAGTGATCAGTTTGTTAGAGTCAAGGTTCAGCTGTTTCTGTGTGTATTGCTTATTTTGATACACCCGTTCTGTTCGAAGGTGCCAATAATTTCGGACCGGTCTCTCTGGCTCCTGAGGCGAGGCAGCTGGTCGGAATACGCAAGTGTGTCGCAGGACGCTTCTGGTGGTCATGTTTTTGTCACAGCCTGCGCTCGACAAACACCCAATTACTTATTTTCCTTAATGAATCAGCGTCTCCTCCCACTGTTTGTGTGTGTGGGGGGGTTATGCGTGTGTGTGTGTGTGTGTGTGTGTGTGTGCTTTCTAGCTCATTTCACAAGCCAAACACAGCCTGCTATGTTCAGTGGTCCAAGCTGTGAGGAAAACACATCTGACGTACCCACAGGACTCTGGAACAGACGGAGGGAAAGAGCAACAGGAAGGAGAATGATGAAGGCACAAACGGCTGGTTTTGGAAAGACAGAAATCACTGTGACGGATCCACGACTGCTCTATCTCAAGTAGGGAGGGAACCAATGAAACGAAGAGAAGTCATAGGAAATAGAGTTACCACGGGAACAATGGGTCCCCTAGAACCTGGGAGCAATCCTTTTTGTTTTTTAATTCATTGTCAATATCGCTTTATCTTGTATACATGGTCACGGGGAGCCTGGACAGGGTGCCAATCCATGACACGGCACACACACACACCATGAGCAATTTGGGAACACCGATTAACCTATTTTGCATGTATTTAGACTATGGGAGGAAACCAGAGTACGCAGAGGAAACCCACCAAGCACAGGGAGAACATACAAATTCCATTAAAAAAAATAAATAAATAAATAAATCTCTTGACTTACTATGTTTTTATACTACTGTTTCAGGGTGCAAATAATTTTGGCCTGGTTTAAAAGTGAAAGTTTCTCAGAATGTAGTCTATTTAAATGAAAAGTGGGCGGGTTTATCCAATGTTTTCAGAGGTCATTTTTAAATACAAACGGTTTCACAAATTGCCGTCCACTCACTTTTTATCTTTAGAGATCAGAATAGGGCAGAATTTTCCTTTACTCATTTCTTTACTTGTTACTACCTCCTCTGCAAGCAAAACGGCCTTATCTTCTCTCCAGTTCAGATTATGACAGTCCTACACCGCTCTGTTGTTGGAGTTTGAAACAGCTGTGATTGGAGCAGTCTGATTAAAATAACATCATGCCACCATTTGACTTCGAACAGTTTAAAACTGGCAAAACCCCACATGATGTGTAGCCTGCATTGGGGCTTTCAGTGTTGTAACGGTGACGTCACGTGCTTTCCTAGCAGTGGTCCTACTCCTCGCTGAAAGTAAGACTAGGAAACTGCATGAATAATTTTTATGTCCTACTCTGAGCTAGGAATATTTTTAGTTATAAATTTACTTTCAGTGTGATTCCTTAGAGTGACATCTGGACAGAGTTGAACAGAGCTAGGTGGAGTTTAGGACTGAGTCGGGGGGGGTCTCTTAGTGTACGAGGTCACTATACAAATGCAAAAAAAAAAGGTCATGAGTTTTTTTCCTGATGTTTCCCCTGATTGTTTCTACAGAGACACTAACATACAGTGTTAAAACATGAATGAGTGTGGATTTAATGTCAGCTGAAGATTCTTCTTTTCCACACCACAGAGTGTTGCTGTGTTATTCTGCTAATAGAGCGACTCCCTTAAGCTGCGTCAAACAACCCGTTTCCCACAGGAAGCCTCATCTGCACCACACGACGACCTTCATTATCTCCGTTTTTCCCAGCATGGCTAATCACCTCCACCTGTCTCTGACACACACACACACACACACACACACCTCCTTGTGTAACAACAGCTCTGTGTAAATCCTGCCTATAATTTAAATCTCAGGTTTATATTTGAGCATTAGTTTGAACAGGATTCCCTTTTTTATTTTTTATGAACAGATTAAAAATATTAAATATTTAACAGAGAAAAGCGTATACTCGTTGCTAGGGAGAGGTTTGTTGTAAGGGGACATTCATTTAATATTTATGTAAGGAGTCTCCAGTGTCAGGCTGGAGGACAGAGATTTAAACGCATTACATGTAGCTGTAAATAGACAAAAGGGATGATGTATGGAGCTTAAATGAGCACTGGCACACTGCTGTGGTATAAGAGGAATAAAACTTTGCATACTGTGGCAATATGGGAAAATAAGAGAACTGTAGGTCACATGTCACCACCCTGTCATTTCTATATAACACTGTATAAAGCACAATACCCTGTTGTGTGTGTGTGTGTGTGTGTGTGTGTGTGTGTGTGTGTGTGTGTGTGCGCTTGCTAATCATTGTGCAACACTTAAGTCTACGTTTGTGCTTTTCGAAAAACACCATCTGCTTAAGATCGAGAGAACACCTGTTAGCGTGACATCTTGTCTCTTCCGGTTATAACTTTTGACCTGCACATGCCTGATCGCAAAAACACACAAACGCGTTACCCCACTACCCCCGACAGGGTAACTGACAGGGCAGAGATGCATCGCTCACCGTTCTTCCCCAAAATCACATCTGCAGGCCGTGTGTGAACTCCGGGAAAAGCTAAAACTGTGACTTCATGACTTTAATGTACAGTAATACTTTTCCCCGAATCTCAACTCAACTGCTTCCGTCTCATGCATGTCCAACTGCATTGGATGGATATTCACTTAACTGTAAACAGAACAGAAAACCTGAAACTCCTTTTTTGTTATGATTTCTTCAGTTCAGGGCATTGTCTCGAGCACTCTGTGTGATTTAGTCAGAGAAACTGTGGTCATTATAGAGCTCAAAGTGGCAAGTTTAAATACGTAGTCCTGCCATGGAAATGGAAAAGGGGTGGCTCAATCGGTAAAGGCTCTGGGTTAGTCATCGAAAGGTCGGGAGGTCAAGCCCCAGCACTGCCAAGTTGCTATTGTTGAGTCCTTGAGCAAGACCTTTAACCCTATCTGCTCCTGGCGGTGCTGTATCTGGGCTGAGCCTGTCCTCTGACCACGTCTTCCTAACTGGGATATGCGGAAAAATTATTTTACTGTGCTGTAAAGTGCACATGGCGTAATATTAATAGAGAGACATATGAGCAATTGGTCCTATATATATATATATATATATATATATATATATATATACATATACACACACACACACAATCTCATACTGTTAATGCATACACTGATCAGCTGTAACCTTAACACTACATAACATCAACACATTAACATTGTAAACTGGTCACAGGATCAAGGTCACCCAAGGTTCTCTCATGCCCACGTGGACCAAAGGCCTGCCTGTCGTGTCTAAACACACAGGAAGAGCAAATGCAGCACAACTCGCCTTTCTGGTGACCATAGAAAGACACAAGTACACTAAGTGAGCCATAGCGATCAAGCATCCATAGAGTGCGATCAGAGGCAAACCAGTCTGATCCACGGAGCCCCACCCTACAACTTACAGCACCCAGGGGGGTCTGCTGCCAAAGTCTTGGTGCCAAACACCACTGCACACACCCAGAGGACTTGTGGAGCCAGCGGGGAGGGGCCAGAGCCACCCAGGGGCCACAAGGGGACCTTACACAACACTGGACATAATGCAATGCACTGTAATGTCACAGGTATATACAGTATGCAGATTATACTACATCAGGACTATATTATACTGTGTGTGTGTGTGTGTGTGTGTGTGTGTGTGTTTTCTCCCTGTTCCTGATATCACATTAAAGACACAAAACAATATGATTTTGAGGTACACCCAAATTGGTGCAACCACATTTGGTGATGTATGCATCTATAAACAGTAAAACATTTATTTCTTTAAATGAGGACTAACATCTTTTGTAATTCAGCGAATTATTATTTGTTATTTAGCAAGACATCCTGATCCTGGAATGAAAGGGGAAGGTGAGGAATAATGAATAAAACAACGTAGTGGGGGGGGGGGGGACCGGAACCTTTAACGCGGTGATTTGTTCCCGGGTGCGTATACCGATGGGACCTCTGGTTTCCGGTTAGACGTAAACTGGAGAAAGAATCGCATGGTCCCGTGTTCCTTTCGTCTCAGTCTTCTCATTCATTTCACAGAGATCACAATTCTTTTTGTCATTGTGGTCACCGTGCCTGGGGCCCGTAACAATTGCGCAAAAGTTTATGAAAGAACTAATTATACAGAATTAGGTGTTGAATAAATTTCGCGTTTTATCAAAATACGTATTTCGCAGAAATGTCCTCCTGCACCTTCTCACTGCAGTCGTCTGCGCTTTTCTCATTCAGGACTGCTGTCTGCGGTTGTCACACCTATGCTACTGATAAAAGATTAAGCTGGATAAAGATTAAGATGAAAAACACTGCAGTGTTCCTTTAAGATCAAGCGGATTAGTGTCAGAAAGTTGTAGGACATCTTCTCTCAGTCGTCCCGCTGTGCAATAATCCGACTCCTAACCTCGGCAAATCAGCTTTGTGTGTGAGTGTGTGAGTGTGTGTGTGTGTGTGTGTGTGTGTGTGTGTGTGTGTGTGTGTGTGTGTGTGTGTGTGTGTGTGTGTGGAGTTGCTCACATGGCTGGACTTGTACTGGATGTATGGAGTCCAGACATTCCAGCTGCTCTCGAGTCCCTGCATCTCCTGACCGAACGCCCTGTTAATCTCTTTATTACTCTTATATGGAGATGTTTGGAGCACGAATATCACATCATGTATAGGGTTCATCCATATAAGAACGAAATACACATATAAAACAGATTCATAATTTTTTTTTTATCTGATCACTCAGTCCACTTTAAGACGTCCGGGTCTCTGTATAAATGTGTGTGGGTCGTTTCACATGCTCAGTATGACTGCTGTATCAGGTTTAGCAGGGAAACGAGTGCATCGCATTTAAACACCAGCTGTGTGTCTTGTTGATTGTGCATCTCGTTTGTAATAGCTATTAAAATGACCAACTACGGCGGTCCCGGTGTTCCGGTCAGTCGTAGTTCTGAGAGACGGACACGTTTACAAGCTCCTGGAGTAATAAATTCTGCAATAACTTTATCTACGCTGCGTTGGCAACTGTATGTTTATATGGATACTCAACTGTTCATTATACCCAACTATAATATTATATGTACATTATACAAACGAGCTTATATTTACACAAGCTGTTAAGTTTAAGAAGAGGACCCAAATTGGACAGTTTAAGATTCAAAGTTCAAAGAAGATGAATTATTGCATGTTGTCTGATGCACCTCGATACACTGACCGGCTGAGCCCTAACCCGGGGAGACGGACAAATACACACACACACACACACGCATGATGCGTCTGAAGATCTCTGTGTATTCAGCAAAGAGAGCATATCAAATGGACCAGTCATCAACATGTACGTCATAGAGAGACGCGGAGACAGACAGACAGACGGTAGGGACCACATTTGCATTTTCTGGTTAAACAAAAGCAGACACGAGCTGTTTGGATGTGCAGTATATTCGTCTGGATACAGGCTAGAGGAAGTGTCACCATATAAGGAGTCAGGAAGTGCAATGAGGGGGTTGTTTGACGGCCAAAGAGGCATGGAAAAGTCCACTTCATACATTAAAATCTTACAGAAGCCAAGCTACATTATTCATTTTAGTAGATGTTATTGGTATACTGAATATATTTAGTAGACTGATATATTGGTATATTTACATTTCACTTCTATAGCACTTTTAACAGAAATCCGAATGACAGAAACCTTTAAAAAAAAAAAAAAAAAAACGAACACAAACAGCGTACTGAATGGATGCTCAGGATGAGAAGACTATGAATAAGCATCTCGCAGGATAGTTCACAACAAATCTCCAGTATCCATGCAAGCCTGTGAAACACACATGAGACTCGGGTATAGGCTGTTTTTGGACTCCACAGCAGAAGAAGCATCAGGACGAACCAGGCAGGTCCAGAGGGGGTGAGAGGAGCCGCAGCAGTAGAACAGTGCGTCAGCACCATTAAATCAGGCAGCTCGAGTGCACATCCAGCTCTTAGCAGAATGCAATCCAGACTCCTGACTCATGTAATGACCAGGTGTAAATGCTAATGATCACTCAACATCCTGAGCAGGTTTGGGCCTGCTCTGTCTTGAGGCAACGTGGTCAGTTGTTGAAAGTAATTCGTTATATGGTACACACACACACACACACACACACTTTTTAAGACGAATCAGCGCACCAGCACATCTGATTAAAATAATCAGCTTGTTAGGAAGCTTTATGTAAACGACATCGAGTTCCCACAAGCCTTCGCCCACTGATACGATCAAGAGTTAAAACCCATTAGCTCTCCTGAGGGGTAATCTCTCCAGCCAGACTTTTTATCGTTACAAATCTAGACAAGACTTTCACAGGGAACCGTCAGGGTTTGAGCAGAATATCAACTAGACTACTCCCGAGAGTCCTCTAACTATAGTCCAGGGTCTGAGTTTGCATGTTCTCCGCGCGAGTGTGTATGTGCCCTGCAATGGATTGGCACCCCATCCACCTCATGCCTTAAATCTCCTGGGATAGACTCCAGGCCCCCGCGCCTGTATACAGTATAAAGCAGTACAGATGATGAGTGAAGTAGAGCTGTTAACATTCTAAAGAATCCTGGAGGAAGTAGTTTTACTGCATGCTCCATGGGACCCCTTTACATCTCTTGTAAATCCAGAATTTTTAGTCTGGTCCTCTTGAGGCACCGTGTCTACCTAAGGGGCCGTTAGGAAGCCAGGTTCTATTGCCCCCAATTTGGGATGCTCCTAATCTCACAAGCCAAGACTGGGATAGGCACATGGATAAGAACCGTCTGCGTCCACACTGCGTAGACAAGCTTTTTGACATAACAAGGGTGCCTTGGCAAGGATTGAGAAATGCTGTAACACCAAAGGCATTCAGAGATGTTTATAGCCTTCGACAAGTATCCAAGTGTAGACTATTTCAGAGATGTTACTCATCATGTGCAACTGTTTTCGCACATTGTTTTCAATCGTTCCACAACACATAAGCAATAGCTTTACTATTATGAATTGATATATTTTTTTTTTTACTAGATGCAAATAAACTGGGATATCTTTCCACTGGTTTGGCCTAAATTTCTGAACACAATTTTAATTGGATTCCTTAAATCCCTCAAAAGAAGGTCTTTTGGGCTGTATGTAATCTGTACGTCTTTGAAAGGTCCTGACTTGTTTTTGTTCATAGAAGACATCCTTCTATGAACGTCTCCTGAGAGAACACATCATATCTCACTGTGCTTGTTTTTATGTCTTTTTTTATCCCCAAAGCTAATCTGACTTAGAATAAGCCATCCTGTCAACATCTAGTGTTTACTACGACCACTCTAGTCACTGGTGGATTTACATTCAGGCATTTGCTCTTATTCAGAGCAACTTACAAAGCGCGTTGAAGTTTCTGCCTTACACTGGTTACTTGGTGGGGGTGGGGAGGTGTACACAAAGTACGAGACCCTACTCTGTGGACCCTTAAAAGTTTTGTATAAACTCACGACAAAGAACGAGAGAGAGAGAGAGAGAGAGAGAGAGTCCTACCCTATGATCCTCCTGCTGCTCCCAGTCAGGCCTGACGAGTGTGTGAGCACTGGAGCAGTTAGAGAACTGGAACAGGCTGGAGAACATGCGCTGGTTCTCCTGGGTGTCAGGGAAGATAGCCTCCTGATAGTTAACACTATGTGGAAGGAGGTTATAATTTTCATCCATCCTGTATGTAAAAGTGTACAGAGAGAGAGAGAGAGAGAGAGAGAGAGAGAGAGAGAGAGGGAGATGTAAGGTTTTTTTTTTTTGCTTTTTAGTTTCTTTAGTAATTCAGTGCACTTGAATTAAAATTTTATTCAATTCAATTCATAATTAAAAATTGAAAACAAAAAAAAAAAAGCAGCAAAACATTTGATTCATGGTTAACACTAAACTTAATATTGATTGCACATGAGGTCGGGTCAGGTCACGTTTAGGGGGCCATTGTTTGGGTTTGTGGATGAAATACAACATTAAAGAGAACTGCAGTATATCTGTATGATCTCTGAGGCTTCATCTACTGTACATATTTCACTTTTCTTGGCTTCTAGACAAAAGGGTCAAAAGGGAGCGTTAAAATATTAATAGTGCAAGATTGTTATTGAATTATATTTTTTTATCATCATTTGTCTTTCTAAACACACTATTTATTTATTTATTTATCCCATTGTCCTCCACGGTAAAATCTAATTAAAATTGTATTTGTCACATACACGACCATACACAGTATGATATGCAGTGAAATGCTTATACAACTGTTCATGACCTAAATAATAATAATAATAATAATAGACAAAGATAGAACAATAGAACTGCATTGAGAGAAATGTCAATTAAAAAATGTATATTGTCTGTTTTAGGGCTTGTGATTGCTGAGTTTTCCAACTGAATCACAGCTTCAGAGTTTGAGAGGGTGCAAACGTTCAAGCAGTTTTAAAATTCATGATTTATAGAGTCTTTTTTACAGTGCACCTGGAGCAGACAGGGTTGAGGACCTTGCTCAAGGGCCCGACAGCAGCAACCTGGCAGAGGTAGGGCTCAAACCACCGCCGTCCAATCAGTAACTGAAAGCATTAACATACTGAGCCACCGCCGCAGAAGATGCAAACTCCATTGTACACAGACCCGAGGTGGGAATCAAACCCGGAACCTGGAGGTGCAAGGTGACCGTGGTAACCACTAGGCCACCGTGCCGTCCATCAGGTTTGAGAGCTTGTGTTTCTGTCTCTGTGGGTTTCCGACATGTTCTCCACACTTTTCAAAAACAAGCCAGGGAGTTGGACTGGATTCTCGAAATCATCCCCAGGTGTCCATGACAGCCAGAGATCCCAGGAGACGCAGCAGATCCAATGTGACCCTGACCCGAAAAAAAAGTGCTTACAAAGCTCTCAGAGTAACTGTGTGATAAATAAGTAAATCCTCTCACTCTTTCTTCCCTTGGTCTTTGCATGACATTTGACCTCAAGCAGTCTTTATCTTTTAAATCATTCACCACTTCTTCCACCCTGCCTGCCCTGTGATCTTTGTCTGCCTGTCTGTCTTTTGGAATCTGACGTTACATGTTATCTTTAAATGACCTTTGACACCAAAATTGCTTTCATCTTTTCAATCATTAATTACTTCCTTCTAGTCTCTCTCTCTCTCTCTCTCTCGTTTCAAGATTTAAAGGTGCTTCATTTTTTGGCATGACGAATATTTACAGTTGTATTGCCAAAGTTAAGAAATAAGTCAGAAGAAAATAACAGGAGTAGATAGATAAAGATATAAAAAATAATAAAGAATAAAATAAAGCATATAGCAAATAAAAATAATAGTATAAAAAGAGTAATAATAATAAACAAATGTATACAGGCATGTCAGTCAACGATAAAGAGACACTTGAAGAGATTAATAAAAAAAATGAAAAAGGAAAGCAAGGTTAATAATAATAATAATAATAATAATAACAACAACAACAACAGCGATCAGTGTGTGTGTGTGTTTGTGATATGATGTACTCTCACTGCCCTTCACTTGGTGGCAAGTGTGTGTGTGTGTGTGTTTGTGTGATGTGTGTGTGTGTTTGTGTGATATGTGTGTGTGTGTGTGTGTGTGTGTGTGTGTGTGTGTGTGTGTGTGTGTGTGTGTGTGTGTGTGTGTGTGTGTGATGTGTATGTGTGTGTGTGAGAATGTGTGTGTGATATGATGTGATGTGGTCACTCACTGCCCCTCACTTTCTGGCAGGTGTGTGTGTGTGTGTGTGTGTGTGTGTGTGTGTGTGTGTGTGTGTGTGTGTGTGTGTGTGTGTGTGTGTGTGTGTGAAGTGTATGTGTTATGATGTGATGTGGTCACTCACTGCCCTCATTTTTCTGGCAGGTGTGTGTGTGTGTGTGTGTGTGTGTGTGTGTGTGTGTGTGTGTGTGTGTGTGTGTGTGTGTGTGTGTGTGTGTGTGTGTGTGTGTGAAGTGTATGTGTTATGATGTGATGTGGTCACTCACTGCCCCTCACTTTCTGGCAGGTGTGTGTGTGTGTGTGTGTGTGTGTGTGTGTGTGTGTGTGTGTGTGTGTGTGTGTGTGTGTGTGTGTGTGTGTGTGTGTGTGTTGTGTGTGTGTGTGTGTGTGTGTGTGTGTGTGTGTGTGTGTGTGTGTGTGTGTGTGTGTGTGTGTGAAGTGTATGTGTTATGATCACTCACTGCCCCTCACTTTCTGGCAGGTGTGTGTGTGTGTGTGTGTGTGTGTGTGTGTGTGTGTGTGTGAAGTGTATGTGTTATGATCACTCACTGCCCCTCACTTTCTGGCAGGTGTGTGTGTGTGTACTTTGCTGCTAGTGTGCATCTCTCTCTCTCTCTCTCTCCCTCTCTCTCACTCACAGACACACAGACACACACACACGATTCCTGACCTGAGGAAGAAGATGTACGAGTAGTTCTCCATCACGGTGTGAGACTGGCAGGACAGGTACCCGAGTCCGGTGAGGTTGAGGCGCGAGCCCGCGGGCACCTCCAGCATGCTGCCCCAGGCCTGGTCACAGAGCATCTCCAGCTCCGCCGTGTAGAGCAGCGCCTCCGCGCCCTCGGAACGCCCCGCGCGCGCGTACTCGTAGGCGAACGGCTGTCCGGCGCCGTAGCTCGCGCTCAGCGGGTAGTAGGGCTCCCGGTAAAGCGCCAGCACCCGGGCGTACACGATGATCTCGGCGAGCTCGGCGCGGCACCCCTCACTCAGGGGTCTCCACTCGCTGGGCAGCTGGCAACCCGAGGCGAGCCTGAGCAGAGTGCAGACGCACACCAGCGCACCGAAGCGCATCCTGTCCTGGTGTCGGGACGCTACACGCTGTCGGTCTCCATCATCATGGGGTCGGTGCGAAAGTTCACAGAGTCACACAAACTCACCAGAAACTGGATGGGACCCGGTGCGCAAAAGGCGCGCTGCCCTTTCCTCTGTCTCTCCCTGTCCCGTCTGATCTCCGTGTGTGTGTGTGTGTGTGTGTGTGTGTGAGAATCTTAAAAACCTTCTGTTGTCCATCCAACTCCAGGAATCCAGTTTGGGGCCAATCAGATGGTCCTGAAGTTTTTTCCTTAGCCAATGAGGACACGACCCCCGAGGCTTTTCCCCCGTGCGCGCATCAGACGCTTCATTCCTGCACACACACACACACACACACACACTTCAAGATCTACTGCAGCCTTTTTTTTTTTAATTAGCTTTAAAAAAAAAAGTTTCTTCCCTACAGCTAAAATTCTTCCTTAATTATTATATCTGCACTTTACAGATTTCCTCAAGTTCAACACCAAAGTCTCTCTTTGATTTACACCCTTTTAAAATTTGAATGATTTAATTTCAATTGTTTGGGGCCTACATTGCAAATATCTGGGTCATACTGCAAACAAATTGTGGAAAGTGCCGTCACTTACTTTTGCTGATGCCAAAAACCATTTAAATGAACACAACAGACACATTACTTGTATATGTTCAGAGAATACAGTATGTACTTTCAAACATGAAACACATTTTCTTACTTTGATGTTCAATATTTAACTGTAGCCTTAAAAAGTGTCTCGTCACTATGATCATACTTCAAAGTGGGATTATTATAATTTTTTATCTCTCTCTTCTAATGAAATAAATATGATTCACACTGCTTATAAATTAAGCGGCTGTTAGTTACTGTTACACAATTGTATTTTGAAATACATTTGTAAATTTTAAATTGTTCCTGACTCAGAGGTCACTAGATAAAGAACACTGGACAAATGCCAAAGTTTCATCACATGGATCTCTTCATTTGTTTCATCATTTATTTAACAATTTTATGTGAAGTTTTTAAGGTTTCATGGGTGTTACTCGTTTTATAATTATAGCTGTCAAAAACTAACAGTTAACAACAGTTGCTACATATATAAAAAATGCATTAAGCATTATTTTTGTGGATTCATAAAGTGTAAAAGTAAGTCAAGTTTTAGGATATTTATGACCTTGATGAATGACCCTTATACTGTACTTTTTTTTTCTTTTCTTTTTTACATATGCATATACAGTGGAGGCCAAAAGGATTGAGACAAAAGTAAAATTCAATGTTTTAACGACATTTTAACATTTAAAAAATAAATAAATAATGACAATGATGATATAAGAATCATTTGTTATATCTGGTGTCACTTGCTCAATTCATACCTGCTTGATTGCTTCCTGAAGGTCATGTACTCATTTTTTTTTTTTTTTTTTTACATCTACTTATTGTCGAGAGATGGACACCTCAGCCACACACTGTGCCACACATCCATTAACTAAACAAGCTGATGCTAATTAGCACAACTCTACAGCCAGATAGTCTTGAACTAATTAATTAGTGACATCACCTGTTTTGTACACAGATAGAACTATAATGCATGGCATATGTTGTTCTAATACTTTTGGAGACCACTGCATGGTTCACACCTGGACTT
This sequence comes from Clarias magur, assembly GCA_013621035.1. NCBI lineage: Eukaryota > Metazoa > Chordata > Actinopteri > Siluriformes > Clariidae > Clarias > Clarias magur. The sequence goes on from QNUK01000376.1 coordinate 170,647, forward strand.
CAGTGTGGAGGTGCTGCATAGAAAACTGTGTTTTCATAAACCCTGCCTCAGGTCTATGGTGTTTACTTTCATGCAATTTACAAGCAGTTAAAAAAAAAGAAAAAAAGATAACACAAAGAAATGCTTCAAACGTTTCTCATGTTTCTCACGTGTGATCACATATAACTCACATAACCACGGAAAAATATGACTGGAGTAGAAGTAGAACTAGTATTAGTAGTAGTAGTAGTAGTAGTATGATTTTTAAGTAGTAGAAGTAGAATATAGACAAGGCCAAAGAACCACTGACTCAGAGTGTTTTCAGCCAATGCACTCATACTGTTGGTATGTAGTACAAATGACGAATAAAATCTCTTGAAACTGGAATCTCTTGAGACGTAGCAGTAGTATGTGTAGTCATGTAGTAGCAACACACACACACACATTTTATATATATATGTAGAGAGAGAGAGAGCTGACTAGATCTAAAGAGTCATCAGGAGATCGGTCTTGTTGAGTGTCCTAAATTATATCTATGTTTTTTATTGTGTTTTTGAATAAAATAATAAATACAAAATACAATATCCTATACTCATTACAGATATTTTAAAACATGTCGATGTTAAATTCGGTTTGTTACATACATTTTTTTTTTTTTTGGTAAGATTTCCACAATGCAAACTATATTTCTATAACACTGTTATTGTACTATAATGTCCTTAAATCAATCCATTGATTTTTATAAAATATGAATTTCATAATATAAGCATTATCTAAAGTAGAGTAGCTAAAACTGTATATTTGATTTGATTTAGCACACACACTAAAAACAAAAATGACATTGTTGATGATCAGAGCATGATCTTTAGCATGATTTGAACGATGAATTGAGAAAACACACACTTGCTTACAGGATTGTGAAGTTATATATATATATTTTTTATTTATATTTGAGAGAAGGTGAGGCAGGTCCACTCAGATCCTGAGCTTCTCCATTTGAGTTCATGACGGGCCGACCGCGCAACACATCAGCAAATCCATCCCCGAACCAGCAGGTGATGTGAGCTGTGACCAGACTGACGGAGAAAAGGCAATCGTTTTATCCAGTACACTGATCTCAGGTCAGCTGCTACAACAGCGCACAGAATGAGTTCAAATACACTACAGGATTTACAGTCCTCTCCAAAATTATTTGAACAATAAGGCCAATTCTTTTTTCTTTTTTCTTTTTATATGATATACATGAACACGTGTTGAATAGTTTTTAGTTTGAACCCAACAATTCCTCAAGTGATCGAAAGTTTTTGGAACATGTGACGGAGAAGTGTGTCCTCATAGTTTGAATATTACCCTATTACAATACCCTGATAAAACAAACATGCAGGTTTACCAGCACCAGGCAGCGGTAAATAGAAGAAAAACAAGGCATTTTATGGCTGAAAAAAATGGAAAAATCTATCATCGTCTTTGCAGAAATACGTGTCATGGAGCAGAAAATGTCAGGCATGAGCAGAGTGAGACTGCACATCAACATCATTGTTACCATGGTTACCGAAGCCCACTTTTTGTAAGTGTCCTCTAAGATAAGATTGCATGTGAAGCACAACAGGCTGTTGAGACAGTACAGTTGTGAGACAGAATAGGGTTCATTCCCTGAAAATGAATATGACTCGGACTGTAGAGGTTATCATGGAGCATGTGCCAGGCGAGAGTCAGACTCAGAGCGGATAAAGAGCAGAAGAAAGTGTGGAATTACTCTCAGTGAAAACAAACGTTTTTGTTAACCGGTGAAATGATCATTGGCACCAAGGATTTATTCCTGTGGGAAGAAAAGGCCAGTCTGTCTAGTCTGGACCCATGGAAAAGCCAATGTAGCACGAATTGCTGAAAAAGCTAATGCTGGCTATGATAGAAAGGTATCAGAACACATAGTGTATCACAGCTTGCCACATATGGGGCTTAGCAGGCAAAGAGTTCAAAGTTGTTGACCGAGCCTCCAGAGGCCCTCCAGAGACCTACAGCATCCAAAGGAACCATTGCCAATGTCTTGGTGCTAGACACCACAAGAGGACAGAGCTGCCCTGTGGCACAAGGTGAACCTACAGAATACTGGTCCTAATGTCTTTGGCCTTTGGGACAAAACCGGAGTACCCGGAGGAAACCCACCAAGCATGGCGAGAACATGCAAACTCCACACATATAGAACCGAGGCGGGAATCAAACCCAGACCCTGGAGTCTGTCTCCGGATGTGCTAACCACTAAGCCACTGTGTCTTAGGCACCCAATTTTTTAAAATACAAAAGTTTGTGTGCCTGCAATGAAGAAATATACTACCTAATATACCACCTTTCTCCAAAAATGCTCCGAAAACCTTAAAAGCTAATATATATATATATTTGTATATATATTGTCATCTAGCATCGTCCATGGTGAAAATGGGTACATCGGAGCTCATAGCTACTAACAGCGCATACAACAGACAACAGTCTTTGGTAAGGGAAACTTTAGAGCAGCGTGAGGAGCATCAGCGAGTTGACCACACACCAGGCGTGTCACAGGGGCTCCTCGTCAACATCAACCCTTATGTCATATTGTGACGTTACACTATGTAGCATCATCATATACTTTAGTTCCATACTCTAAGCATGTCACAGGCATTCCAACTGTAACCATAGCGACAGTGTGTATACCAGGCCGAACTCAAAGTTAAAGATTGTATAGGTTGGTGTAACCAAACCATAAAAAAGTGGAAAAAGAATGTAACGGTGGCGAAAACGGGTATGTCTGGTCGGGCTCATAGGTACTGAAACCCCGGGTCAGACTGCAGGTCGTCTACAGCGACAGCACATACGATAGGCAGAATTAAGGGCTGCCGAAACATTGGAGCGGTGTGAGGAGCGGCAGCGAGTTGACCACACACTCCATTCGCAGGTAACGGTAGCACGCAGGTGCCACAAAGTGTACCCGAGGCCACTGATGTGTTTCTAATCAGCAGAGCATGTGCCTAAGGCTTATACACAGTACCAGTCAAAAGTCTGGACACACCTCCTACAGTATCTCCATGCGTTTTTTTGTTTTGTTTTTAAGTCTACACTGTAAAACAAGGCTAAAGCCATCCAAAATCTCCTTTGAACAGTTGAGATATATGTCTGCTACTTCTGCCCTGTAAATCCTTCATAACGGCTCTAATCTGAGCTGCTGGTTGTTAATTGGTGATTTCTGCGGCTGGTGACTCTAAATGAACTTCTCCTCTGCAGCAGGGGTAACGTTTTGTTCTTGGTTTCCTGGGAAGGTCTTCATGAGAGACAGTTTCATCATGGAGCTTGATGAGTTTTGCCAAGGCACTCGACAATACTGCTCTTGCAAAAACTGTACAGTATATATATTTTTAAATGTTTCATTTACAGCACACGTTGTGTTTGAGAGCAGCTGTGTTATAGTATATTTGCAGATTACGGTGGGTGTATTGGCAAATAAGGGGGTACCTGATAATTCCTTGGTAAAATCAGACCAGATAAATGAAGAGACTTCGTAGCGGTTTGGAGACATTGATGCTGACAATAAAGACAGGAAGCAGAGCTGGAGGCGGCAGAACTGAAGATGCTGTGATTTTCGTTGGGAGTGACAAGAATGGACAGGATTAGAGAGTACTGAGTATATTAGGGAGGACAGATTAAGGTGGTTTGGACATGTGCAGAGGACAGATGAGGGTTATATCGAATGGTAGATGGAGATGGAGCAGGAAGAGGAAGGCCCAGGGGGATGTTCATGAATATGGCGAGGGAGTGACAAAGGAAGGTGTGATAGACAGAGTTAGAAGAGACACATGGTCCACTGAGGAAGAAGAAGACTGTGGAGAATGGTTGTACAAGATAACGAGAGTGATTCAGTAGTGCCATCTAGCGTACAAATGAAGCACTACAGATAAAAGACCAATCGTAGACATGGTTTACAGAACAAAAAGCAACACTGGTACAGTATAGGTATGCATATTTAATATAAATCCTGTTTATCATGTAAGCGATCCTGAGAAGTGGGGCTTAGAGCTCTTGAAATTTTTTGTATGAATCAGGTGATAAGGGGAAACGTGCTAAAAATAAAACTAAACTTTGAGTCATTATTTATGTAGTTCGTAACCTCACACAAAAAGTTTTTTTTTTTTTTTTTTAATTAGTGTGACCATGCAACAGCCTGCTTGTTAGAGTAATATTGGATATAATATACTGGATAATAATTATAAGTGTGTGTGTGTATACAGGCCATGCTCCAATCCGCGCGCAGAGGTGTTATGGTGTTACGTGCACTGCGTCAGTAGTACGACAGTCAGTAGTGCCATCTAGCGTCCAAATGAAGCACAACAGAAAAAGCACCAATTGTACATTTATTATACATTTGGTTATCATGTAAATTATCGTGGGAGGGAGGGGGGGAGGGGGGGGGATTTAAAGCTTGGATTTAGAGCATGAACTTTTCATGTGGGATTTTTTCTCCTTAACGATTCAAGTGATGAAGGGACAGTGCTAAAAATAAAAACCATAAAAATAAAAACCAAACAGTGAGTCATGCTGTATATTGCTGGTAGCATCACACACTTAAACACTAAAAAAATTACTTAAAAAAAACTTGTTAGAGAAATTGCACAACTGCATACATATAAATTGCACCAGAGTCAGCCAAAAAAAAAAAAAAAAAAAAAAAGTATACACACTTAAGGAAAAGAATTTTTTTAGTATGATGTATATTATATTAATGTAATATTCACAATATTACAATGTATATAAAATATAACATTTATCAATAAGTAATATAAAATCAATTAATTTAATTAATAATAATTTAAAAAAAAATATATATATATATATATATATATATATATATATATATATATATATATATATATATATATTCGTTTAGACATTTTTACACACACACAGGGAGGGTTATGTGCACTATGTAGCGTCGCATGATGTCCTAACTATATTCGCAAAACAACATCAACAACAACAAAAAAAACCCAATGTCACGCGCGCACGAGGAGGGAATTCCCACCGGACGGACGCGCTTTGAAGGAGACAGCCTATGACATCACGCTCAGCTGATCGTGTGCTGTGCGCCTGCGCAGACATTTCGCAGAGTTTTACTGTATGTGGCTGGACTTGACTGTCGCTCTGGCTGTGAGCTCGAGGCCCGGGGTGATGCTGTTCAGATCTGCGGCTGTGCGCGTTGGAGAAACGTCAAAAAAAAAAAAAAAAAACAACCAGGAAACGCAGTGAGAAGTGAGAGAAAGTGGAGTAAACAGAAGTGAATCCTGGTGAGTGTCGCAGGGTGACGCGGTTATATTATTAGGGTTGATTTAGTCCGAGCATTGCATGTTGTGATTGTGAAGCAGTGTTAAAACTGTTGACTGTTTCGACACGGAGAGCTTGTGTGTCTACAATAATCTATAAGAGCTGTATTTTGTGTGTGTGTGTGTGTGTGTGTGTGTGTGTGTGTGTGTGTGTGTGTGTGTTTGCTTGTAAAGTTATTCTGTAGTATATAAATGTTCACCCAATATTGTGTAAATAATCCCATGTCTCAGTCTGGTCATGGTTCTCACTAGTATTAAAATGAAAGTAAAAGTTGAATCCTGTCCATGCTCTAGGCCACAGGACTCCCAGCTGTCCTGATTTTGGTCTTTCCTTCCCAGAACACACCCACAGGACAGGGTGGTTGTGTTCGAGCAGGAGGAAGTCTTCCATTAACATGTCTAGGAGAAGGCTTATCTAAACTTCTGACACGTAACACAAAGTCATCGGTGATTTGTCATTTCGTTAAGCTCAGATCATGTCCATATCATCATCATCATCATCATCCTCATCATCGTGTGGCAATCTGAGTTTTGCTTTTAGTTTAGTGGTTGCATACCTGACATTCTGAGGCATGCGGCTTGTGAGTCATTTTGCTCTGAGCATTGTTATTTTACATAATTTGCCCTTTTTTTTTTTTTTTTTAAGTCAGCGGTAAGATGGACTCGAGTTCCCCTATAGTGAACGGGGACCTGTCTCACACCACTCAGTCTCAGATCGCCGGCGCGCCACATGTAGAGGAGACGCTCCAGCAGATGAACATCCTCATCAAGGAGAACCGTGAGCTCAAAGGTGGGTGTGAGGAGACAGAACGTCACAGACAGGCGGAGACAGGCGGGCGGGGACAGGCCGAGACAGGCGGAGACAGGTGGGCGGGGACAGGCGGGGACAGGTGGAGACAGGCGGGCGGGGACAGGCGGAGACAGGCGGGCGGGGACAGGCGGGCGGGGACAGGCGGAGACAGGCGGGCGGGGACAGAACAGGCGGTCAGGCGGCGGTCAGGCGGAGAGACAGGCGGACGGGAACAGGCGGAGACAGGCGGACGGGAACAGGCGGAGACAGGCGGACGGGGACAGGCGGGCGGGGACAGGTCGAGACAGGCGGGCGGGGACAGGTCGAGACAGGCGGGCGGGGACAGGTCGAGACATGTGGTCAGCGAGACAGGCGGAGACCACCGTGGTCAGCAAGACAGGCGGAGACGGAGACCGCCGTGGTCAGCGAGACAGGCGGATTAAGAGACCTCCAGACAGACAGAAAGATTTCAAAGACAGTTAGAAGTGGATTACAGATAGACAGACCTTTACAGACAGCAAGACCACCATCACAGTCAAGTCAAGTCAACCACCACGGACAGAGTACTATATTTAGAGAGACTACAATGGCTTAAACACCACAGACAGGCAAGTTATTAGAGTGGGGGAAAGATACCATCAGCATAGACACAACCATAGACAGAGACCACCAGAGGTTAGAGACACCCACAGACAGCAAGACCCCACCAAACCTACTAAAATGTGTAGGATTATAACTTATTTCACATCACTGTATGGCTCATTTTCTTATGTCTTTTACCCCAATTTGCATCCACTTGGTTGTAACCCGCTTGTGTATTGGAACCTGTTCATTCCTTATCAATTTGCTAAACAACTTACGAAATCTTTCCTGTTAATGATCGTCTAAAGTCTGTGCCACATTGACAGTGTAAACACTCCCTTACTGAAGTTGAATGATGTAATTCTGCTATACAGGCTAAGAGGAATAACATGGACTTATTTAACACATACACATGCACACACACATGAAATGTAGGAGCATAGCTTAGTAAAGAAGATTAAACACCTCGCATGTGTCTCTCGTGCACAGAAGCACTGAAGCAGACCAACATGTCGATGAAGGAGAGGTTTGAGGGTCTGTCTGCCTGGAAGGAGAAGCAGAAGGAGGAGAGAGGGTTCCTGGAGAAGAGACTTGAGGAGGCCAAACAGAGAGTCCAAGCTCTGGACAGCGAGAACGAGCTGCTGAAGAAACGTGTGCAGGAGATGGAGAAACAGCATACCGATGCAGAGGAGGCGAGGGCACTGATTACATTGTCTCTAGAATGGCTTCTTATTACATTTTTTTTTTAAATTCTAACATTTTATGTTCTTTTTAGAAAGCATTGAGGTTTATCATGTGTAGCTGATAAAATGGCTGAAAGGACACTAGGAAAGGATAAAAAGGCTGAAGGACATTTGCACTTTTAACTTAATGCTCCCACATTACGGTACTTAATGCTCCCACATTAATCTCAGCTCTACAGCCAATCAGGAGCGTCTGTGAGCTCACGCGAGCGGATAGCGCGGTCCTCCGAGTGTGACGCCGCCCCCAACACGGCGTATGAGTGAGGAGTTCGGAAAGATGTGGTCGTCACATGGTTCGGAGGAAACACGTGATAGTCTTCGGCCTTCCCGACCGAGTGGTAGTAGTAACTTAATGTGGGAGCCCCCTAGTGACGTGGAGGAATTAGAAAAATCCCCCCAAAAATAAGTCATAAATAAAATTACCATAAAATATTTATGACTTAATAAAAGGTCATATATGAGCCGGACTGATTCACTGAAACCGTGTCTTTTGAGACTCATCTCTCCCGCAGTCTATTCAATGGAAAGATTTTTTTTTCACTCAGAAGTGAAAGTGCTTTTAGTGTAGCAGTGCTTTAAAGCCTATTGTCGTTTGCTGTATGATGTCCTGCAGGCCAAGGCGTTAATGAGTCAGATCGCCCGCCTGCAGGCAGAGAAGAACGACCTGGTGGCCATAAACTCTGAGCTGCAGCTGAAGATGAGCCAGGCGTCTCCAGAAGATTCCTTCATTGAGATTCGCATCGCAGTGAGCACACACACACACACACACACACACACACACACGCACGCACATATATGAAAAGCCTTCACACAGTACCTTCACTTGAACTCATTCTCTCATACGCTGTAGATTTGTTCATACAGATACATTTATTACTCTGTGTTTGGTAGGAAGGTGAGATGAACGTGACCAGAGATTTACCTCCTCAGAAAGACCTGTCTGCGTCTTGCACGTATGTTGAGTTCTTACTCTCCATCTATATATCGATTTAAAGCCAAATCTTTCATTCTTACATGGAGGAATTTATACTTACAAACCTAAGGATTCCTGAAGGAGAAATGTTTCATCATAGGGTAAAGGTGGATTGATTTGGAGAGGACGATTCGATACAAACCATTTCAGGAAATAAACATCCTGACCCAACACAACGAACCAAAACGGAGAGACATCTTTTCCCTGAATGTGTCTCACTGTTATGTATAATGATGCTCTGTAAATATTTAAATACCTGGTCATTGTAGTCATGATCTTTTTGAGTTTAAAACAGTGTTTGGAATATGAAATCCTGTTTTTTGCATGCTTTTGTGTGTGTGTGTGATTGTGTACAGGACTAAACTGGACATGACTGGGTCTCGTCTGGAATCGGAAGAGCAGACGGTGAGTCAGCTCCTGCAGTCTCTGCGAGTCGAGACGCAGCAAAAAGAGCAACTGCAACTCCAACTACAGGCTGCACAGAAGAGGTGCAAACACACACTTACACTTGCATACACACTCGAAATCATTCACACACCACTAAACACACAGGGGTGCTGAAACTTGTGTTGCGTTTTTCATCATACAGTCCTTACGTTAAGTCAGATTTTCATGGTTAACATATGGAGAGGTTTACGTATAAGGTAAATTAGTGATGTCACCTTTTAAGCAACACGTTTGGATTTGAATGGGTGAAATGAAGAGAGTTCGAGGTATTAAAAATGCATCATCTGTGGGGTATTTCAGCTGTAGAATTAACACACACTTTGGGGGAGCTCTGAGACCTGTTTTACCTTGTTGAAGAAATTGTCAAATATGGGACCTTTAAACTCAACTCGGCTACTGACAAACCATAACGGCAATAATGAGAACTTATTTAGGAACAAGATCAAAATTGAACCTAAATATCCCAAGTCCGTTCATGTGGGTTCTGTAGAAGGCTGCTTTGGTCAGGTTTTACAGGATGCACATGTACAGTACATTGTGTGCATGCAGAACTCCCTCACATGATGCACGTCAACACTTTGGCTTCCAGATCCATACAGAAATACAGAGCAGCGTACAACGTACTGAATATAGATTACACTCACTTGTATTCATCCGTGTTCTTTCTTAAAGGATTGCAGAACTGGAGATGAAGGAACCCAACAGAGAGAGTGAAACCCAGACGTCTTTGCCCTGCATGACCGCTGCACAGGAAACTCGGAGCAAGATCTCTCAGGAGGAATCCGCCAAAGTGAGTCAGAGCCGAAAACCAATCATCAGAAGAGAGAGAGAGCGATCGTCAGAGTGTTTTATAAAGAGTAGGACAAGGATAGTGCCGAAGCTTACTGAGAGTATGTTTGTGTTTCAGTCTGCCTCTGAGGTTGAGAACCTGAAGACTCAGCTAATGAGCTTGTTTAACGAGCTGCAGCAGGCCCAGAGTAAGCTGGACGAGGCGGAGAACATGAAGAAGAACCTCCAGGACAGGTGCTTCACGCTAAACATCATACAGTACATTCCGATACCTGAATGTGCAAAAGTGCAAACTGAAATAGACCTCAGTGGGATTGTGGAACCTGAACGTGCATTAATAAAACATCCCATAATATTATTATATAAATGAGGACCACGATCAATATAGTTCATAAAAGAAGTTTGTTTTTCATTTTGTGATTCTGTCAAAAGATAGAAAGACCATATGACCTGTCATATTAAATCAGGTATTAAGTTGCATTTTAGGTGATTTTTATTTATTTTTTTTCTCCAAAAAGATTTTCCTGGTTGATGATTCCTGGTTCAATGAGCTCTATTTTGATGCCAAGTCTATGACTGTATCATGTACAGTACTATTGCTGAGATATGGCCATATTTAAATAACATGGATTCAGTGACTCCTAAAAATAACTTGAGCAGCAGTGCGGATTTGTTTTCCTACGACAAGTGGAGTAACCTGGATACCGTTCTTTAAAATACTTTAAAACAATGTTTGGGATTCAAACTTTCTCGGTTCTGTTGAAGCATCAGGGGATATATGGTATCCATTCCACTGATTTTTGCAGAAATCAAAGATTTGATACGTTTCATCAACTGCACACTATTGGCCATCGAACAGAACGAACCTGCGAGACTTCATTCGACGGGTCACAATTTTATTTACATTTACAATTCTGGTCCTGAACTCCGGGTCATGTCTTATATACGAGATCAGAGTCAGTTCCAACAGGAAAATGGACAGACAACTTATCAATATTAATGTTCTTTAATATATTTCACCAAATAAAAGATCAATAAAATCGTTACACATGTAGACAGAAGAAATCATTTTACTTAGTCACTGTTTTGTTTTAGAAGTACTAAGTAAATGAAATGGCACTTTTTATACCAGCTCTGTGACTAAGGATGCTATAGCGATACATCAATAAGTTGATGTAATGGTGAACTAACCTAATGCAGGTGTAAGGAGCTGGAGCAGGACCTGAGCACATTGAAGACCCAGCTCGGGGAGAGGGAGCAGCTGCAGGCTGAGCACGACCGAGTGAAGGTGCAGCTGGAGAGCATGCAGGCTGCCAACAAACTGGAGCAGAAGAAGGTCCAGGAGGAAAGGTCCGAACAGCATGCAGACGTTCAACACAGCTAGATTTAGATCCCAGTTAAACCTCAGAACTCATCGGGTTAGAGATTAGCGTGATTTAAATTGCTAAACAGCGAGGCGTTTGTAATAGAAGTGTCTCTTTCAGCAAAGTAAACTCTATAGGACATGGAAGCTGTTTTTTTTTTTTCTTTTTTTTTTTCTGTCTGATTTAAATATGAGGCTGGTGAGGGAACGAGTAATTATAAGGGGAACTAATTTGTTTCACTGAATTTCCATAGCGTTAAATGTACCAGTATAGAGTATGAATAATTTCTGCAATGAATTAGAAAATCCTGGCAAATTTCGGTAGTATGTGTTCATCAACAGATAATGATTGTATGTGTAAAAGTATTTTTAAATTCTTAGCGGTACCATGCAGCCAAAAGGCGAGAAGAATAAACCATGGACAGTCCTGAGAGAGTCTCAAGAGAGATTTACCATACTGTATATTTGCACTTATTCCACTTTGGAATGTCGGCTAACTTTCAGGTTTCTGCAGTTGAATCCCAAATAGTGTTGAATGAAATGCTAGTGCGCTATAATCCCTTGTCCCACACACCAAGTAGTGCCCTTGGTCAGAGAGATTTGCGATTTCGCCTTTTGTTAGAAGCTAGTTATCTCTGTAGCTTGGCCTTGGCATGAACAGAACAACACGGACGGTTCAGAGGCAGCTCGGAACGACTTAAACAACGCTTTGTCTCTTTAGTAACGGTTTCTAAGATGATAACATTGTCACATATTTTTTATTTATTTATTTATTTTTCTGCTGAAAGTGATTCAGTTTTGAAATTTCTGGTGATTTGTCTTTTGAATATAAATGATCCATGAATGATTTTAAAATCGGAACTTTTCCCTCTCTAATCCCGTTCAGGACTGCTCTGGCCCAGCTGAAGGATGCGTACACCAAGCTGTTTGAGGATTATGAAGAACTTCAGCAGGAGAACAAGAAACGACAGGTGACCCTTCACATGCATCAAGTTAATATGATGCATACAGTATTCAAATTAAAATTTTATTCGTCACATACACAGTCATACGCAGTATGATATGAAGTGAAATGCTTATATTTAAGCATTATGCTTGTATATTGCATTTAAGGCTGGGCAGTGTATATATAAAATTGTGAAGTATGAAGAGTTTGATGGATCATTATTTTGTAAAGCGCACACCTTTTGTTTGTATGTGCGTTATTTAGGGAAATGTATCACGGGAGGAGTACGGTGATCTCCAGACCAGAATGGCTGCAGCCGAACAAGCTCTGGCGGACAAGCAGCAGAAGATCGATTTGATGAAGCAGGAGCTGTGTGAGAAAGACAAAGAGCTGGACACCGCGTCTGTGTTTAAGGCTCAGGTGATGTGTGTGTCAGAGTTTACAGCTAGGATTTGTTTTAACCTAAGGTGGGGTTGACTTTCACTTTAGGAGCCAGTGGTCCTCCTAGTGGTCATTTGAGGAATTGCATGTTTTGGCACGTCCGCTTTGGACGTATTTTTCAGAATGCTCCTTGGTAATGACATTGGAGGACAACGTCCTCTTTACAACCATGCTGAGCAGAAAAGCATGACAGATATGTTACAACAGCAGAAGATTATGTTAGGTGCTACTCCAGCCTCTTATGAGATGTTTTTGTACCAGTCTATTGATTTTATCATCAGTTGAATGTGAAACCTTAAAAAAAACTGGTTCGTTCAGGGCAAAAAGACAAAGTTGCAGCGTACGCTTGTATGTCTTTCTGAAAATCTGCTCATTAATCAGTAGCTGAAATCATACAGCAGCTCTGTACAAGTTGCTGTATTTTGCCCCCTAGTGGCTGAACAGAGATTTGACGGACTGTATGTTTGTGAGCTGATCGACTGCTATATTTGGTGTCTGGATGTGTGTTCACAGGCAGAGGTGTATTCCTCAGACTTCTACGCCGAACGAGCTGCGAGGGAGAAGATTCACGAGGAGAAAGGGCGCTTGGCTGCTCAGCTGGAGTTCATCAAGAAGCAGAACATCCAGCTACACGATGAGGTGGAGTCCATGGGCAGGTACAATTTCTCATTTTTGCCGTATATGTGTATTTTTGCTCTACATCCATCACAGATAGAAGTGTATTAAGCAGAGGTGGTGTGCTTTATTTTTTTTTCTGGTACAGGCAGTCTATGAGTGAGATGCAGAGGAGGCATATGTCTCGTGTTGGGAACCCAGCCGATCACCAGGGGGGCAGAGGTAAGCTGATCCAGGGGGTCAGGGGCAAGATTACAGCAACTTGTCTGTGTCTTTCTAACACTGTTCGCGAAACGTATTTTGAAGTGTATTAACTATGAAGTGTATTAATAAGAGGAATAAAACACCTGGTGTGTTCTGTTTTAGAAAAATAATCAACAACTGTGTCGTGTAATGAAGTGAAGTTATTGGTACTGACCCAAAGTGGAGTATTGTACAATAACAGCGCATCCAGAAGAGTTTTATTCCTCTTATACCACAGCAACAATTATTTTTTTAAATTTTTTTATTTACTTTAAAAAACTCAATTTTTTAATCTATGTTGGAGAATGTTCTTTAAAAATTGACTCTCATTTACTCCTCTCTAAGGAAGTTTCTCTCTCACTCATCATCTATACCGCTTTATCCTGTGCGCGCGCATATACACACACATACACACACACACACACACACACAGATGCTCGATTATCAACATCAATTAGCATAATCTGCATGTCTTTGGACTGTGGGAGGAAACCGGAGCACTCGGAAGAAACCCACCAAAGCACGGGGAGAAAATGCAAACCCCATGCGCACAGATCCCGAATCGAACCCGGACCCTGGCGGTGCAAGGCGACAGTGCTAACCACTAAGCCACCGTGCATCTCTCAGGACATTTCTAAAACAGAAATCTCAGTTTGTCCCCCCCCCCCCCCCCCCAAAAAAAAAACCCCAAATCCTCTCTTGCATTGAAAGACACAAAGACACAAAGAGTGCTCCAAAGCACTGATACTGGAGACTTCTTTCCAGAAATGCTACATGAAAATTTCCTCATGGAAAACCGTATCAACAATTATCAACAATTTTTTTTTTTAAATACATGTATACAGTATGAAGTGTCCTGTTTTACAAATCCATGTGAGTTAGTTGTTGCTAGAGAAACAATAATACATTAAAACAAGAGCATTCATATACAAATGGAAGCTGTATGTATAAACAAAGTTAGTGTTAGAAAATTATTCATCACTTTAATTGAACAGCACCGTGGCAGAATAATCAAGAATCTCCAAAGTCCACAAAGAGACAGCAGAAAGTGTCATATAATATAATATAATATATAAAGTATAATCACATATTATATAAAGTATAATCTGTCTGATGAGGATGACAACTAGATTACTAGGGACACCTTCAGGAGAAATGAAAGGGAACCTTGCTTTTTGTCCTTTTTTTTGTTGTTTTTTTTTTGTATTGCCCGGTGTCTTAAGCATAGCAATTAGATTTTTCACCCTATTGTGGCCTCATACCCTGTAAGGAGATCCTCCCCTGTTTTGTTGCTAAGCTATGCTGTTGTCTGGAGGGGGCGTGGCTTAGCAGTAGCTCATTTACCACTAGGGACTCAGTAGCACAGCAGGTTATGGCTTGGGTTATTGATCAGGGGTCAGCAGTTCAGGCCCCATCTCCAGCAGACTGTGTGGACCCTTGAGCCAGGCTCTTAACCCTGTCTGTTCCAGGGATGCTGTAGCATGGCTGTTCCTGTGCTCTAACCCTAACGTGCTGAGATTTCACTCTGCCGTAATGTACAGTATATGTGATGCTTTGAGAGGAGGAGTGAAAATAAGGGAGGCTGTTGTATAAAATAATGCATTAATCTGAGGAATGTTTCATCAGGAGCCGTAACACGAACACTGCAAGGGAGCTCTAAGGCCTTCGTTACCTTTAAGATATGTCGTCTTGTCTGTTTCTCTCTCTCTCTCTCTCAGTTGACTGGCAGCAGACGGTCAACATTCCCGAGCACGCCTGTCCTAAATGTGGGGAAGTCCTTCCTGACCTGGACACTCTGCAAATCCACATCATGGACTGCATCATCTGAGCCTCGGCAGCCTGTCAGGAGTCGTACAAGTCTTCACCTGAGTGACACGACAGACAGGACAGCGGGATCTCGTGTACTAATCGCATTCACTATCACTATACATACAAACCCCTGCACTCATATTTAACATGATCTCTATAAAGAATTCTGATCAAATGACTCTCCAGATCTAATTATTTGCTGTTCTTAAGTATGTAGCAGAAAAGACAGAGGGCACGGAAGTGATCTGTATATCCTGCGGTAAGAGGTTTTTGCTTTTCAATGATCATGAAGCGAATGAACCTCAAACAAGAGGCTGGAAAGAATGTAAACTGCTGACTGTTGAAATGCTAGGAGCTATATTTTTTTTATTTATATAGTATATATATATATATATATATATTAGAGAGAAACAAAAAAGACGACGGGAAGTGTTTACGCTCCTTGCATTGGTTTGATTTATATTTAGATTACAAGTTACTCTGGAAAAGGTACTTTTTTTTTTTCATTTATAAGAATGGGGGGGGAAATCAGAAGTGTATTTAGAATGCGATAATAGCAAGTGGTTTATGTTGAGGTGACTACAGGTGGAGAAAGCTTTAAAAACGCTCTAATGCTTTATTATTTATGCAGGGTCTTCTTTGCTAACGAGTAAAACTGTAGCTGTTTTCAGGTTCTGATGTAATGATATCACCTATGCATCCATGTTTAACCTGTAATACAATAAAAAAAAAAAAAGTTTAAATAAAATGCTATATGTGCGGATCTTTGGGCATCTAAGACTTCTGAAAACTGAATACAAGAATGTATCAGAACTGACCCATCACTCTGGTATAGGTTCAGTCTGGACTCATCAGGTCACATGACCATTTCCCATTGCTCCAAAGTCCAATCTTTTGTATTCCCTATCAAACTGAAGTATTTCTTTCTCTGATGAGTCTCACTGCTGTAAGCTTTCATTAAGTTGTAAAAGCCATTTAGTCCTGATCCTGTCAGTTCTTGTTACTGTGTGTGTGGAAATGCTCTTACTTTCTTCTGTCAGTTTTTTTTTATGTCAGAACTTCAAGCTTTTAAGTGACGTCCATTGATGGTCATTCATGATTCATTTCCGATCACATGTCTTCTCCGAAGTTGACCCTGAGATTTCTGGGAAGGTTATTAAATAAACTGCAGCAATGAATGTACTACTAATTCACCAGCTTTACGTAATGGTGTGTGTAGTGTATTGAAGAGGGGAAAAAACTTGCTCTTGAGTTGAAACAGTGCTTAATACAGTTCCTGAACAACAGATTTGAATCCTGAACAAAGCAGAAATATGATAATATAAACTGTACACTATAAAAATTATGGGCAAAAGTATGTGGACACCAGCTCATTGAACACCCTTTTCCCATTTTCCGTAAGGCTTTCCACAAGGTTTTGGCGTGTGGCTGTTGAGATTTGTGCTATAGTTATTAGTCGGGTCAGGAGCTGACGTTGAGCGAAGAGTCTGTGATTCAGTCGGCTTTCGAGCTAAGGTCAGAGCTTTGTGCAGGACCCCTGATTTTTTTTTTTTCACTCCAATGTTAGCACAACATGTCTTAGGGTCAAGGGTCTCAGCACAACACATTTGTATATATGTACAAATAATGTACGTAGCATATTGTTTTATTTGAGTGGTGCAGGTTTAAATGAAGCTTCAACATCCTATAATGCAACCAATTTAAACGGTTAAATGCTGCCAATGAAGCATTACAGGTTTTTTGTTTGGTTTTCATTTTATTCAACTTTTTTTTTTTTTAAACATTTTTCACAATGTTAAATAGTGTATGGAAAAAAAAAAATCACTGAACTGAAGTCACTAGATGGCAGAAACACAACATTGTAAAACAACTCAGATAGTAGTACAAAACAATAACTTAATGACAGGTCAGTAGCATTAAGTAAACACACTGTTTGGATGTATTTCTTTCCACAGGAGACAAAATGTAAGGAAGAAAACGAAAGAAAAAAAAAAAACCCAAACACAAATTCCAACGGATGCAGCAGACTGTTGTGACGTTGTGGTGAACACCGCTAGTGACCAAAACTAGCATGCGAGTTCTTTTTTCACAGAAAGACCAGCATGTTTATTATGATCTGAATGTATCAGGTGGTGCAGTGAACTGCGTTTCTACACGTTGGCACTTTGCTAAGCGGCATTTTGAACAGGTTGGAAAGTGAAGGACTTGAACAGAAGAGTTATTTCGTAAAACGTTAGCGGTGTCTACGTTCCAAACGGGGACAAAAAAAAGAAAAAAAGAAAAAAAAGGTGATACTGGAGTAATAAACACATGTGAGTTCAGTAAATTCTCCTTAATACTGGAGTAAACCAGGGACATGGTATCCCAGTATTAGATATATTGCATATTCTGCACTGCAGCTACTAAATATCACTTTTCTGACCGTAAACAAGGTGCTCGGTTTATGGAATTAAAAATCGGACTCAACTCATGAGAAATGTATTTGTAGGAATGGCACTCGCAGAATTAACGGAACAGGAACGTTTGGATTTGCTCGCAAAACCCAAACTAAGCACTGTGTTCTGCATGTACAGATAAAGCACTGAGCACAATGTGGGAAAAGAAAAAGGAAAAAAACCAAAAACAAACCCAAGTTGCTAAAACCTGTTTTTTTTTTTTATTTAATTTTTTTTAAATACTGAAAGTACAATACAGCCACTCGCAGAGAGTAAACTGTTACTAATCTATTTTGTAGTTCTCTATAAAGTGACTGTATTAACGTGAACTTTTCTGGTACCAGACGCAGACAGCAAAGCTTTAAGGCAATGGTGTGTAATCTAGCAGGTCTTATCAGTGATCAGTAGTTAAGATGACGGGATTCACTGCTCTATGCCTTGTAGACTGTAACATGCTCATGCCGCTTGATGGATTTCTAAAAAGCTGCCTTGTGATTCTGCGGCGAAACATTCACCAACTGGCTCTACACAAAAGTTCTAACCTACACAAACACGTTGTTCTATTTGTTTGTCTTGTCGTTTTCAGTGATTGCTCCTTTTTTTTCCCCATTTAAACAAGCTACTGATCTGCACGAACAGCACAAGGCAATCATGTCTACGTTAAACTGAGAACTGTATGAGATAAAGGGCAGCGTAAGTAGCGATGCAGCGCTGTTTCAGACACTACGGCACGGTGGGGACAGTCTTGTGTTGGCGAGGTACCACTTACCCACTTACACACTCTCTTCCTGGTCGTCCTGCTGAACTGAACTTTCTTTTTTAATTAACAATTTGCCTGTCATTTACAAACACACTGGTTACACAGACAGAATCACAGACCTCACAGTGGGACTCGTAGGATTAATTAGTTCCTCTCGAAATCATCTCAATGCCTTCTAACTGCCTTCACTCGACTTACTTTCCTCATCTGGACACCTATCCTCCAACGCCAACACAAGACTACCGCACTTCCTGTGAGCGCCGACTCGAATGGCTCGTCTATGCAAAGACGGGGGGGGGAAAAAAAAAAAAAGCTATCACTTAACACGGGACAGAATCTCACACACTATACAACTTAGTGCAGCTCTGATCATTGATAGTACGCTTGCTTACCTCGTTCACAACCCTGCGATCGCACCGGCTGACATATTTAACCCGGTGTCACTCGAGTCGTCGATCACTTACACGCTTTCTATCTTGAGCTGTCGTAGACTAGACCACAAATGATTTGAGGAGGTTCCTTCCAGGTAGAAACACCAAAGCTAGTATCTGTGCTCGATCATTATCATCTACTTGCAGAAAAAGATATTTTTTAAGGATATCTGGAACCTAAAACCAACACTTTGCCTCTTTCTGATGCTCTAAATGACAGACTCTGATTCGGTATTAATGCAACTTCTGGTTGCTTCGCTGCCAGTGGAACCGCAGGGTCGTTTTTTGAAACCGACTGCCCATCTGCTGTAGCTTACAGAAGTTACAACTATTGTGGAAAAAAAAACGTTTTACATGCTACGCAAGGGTTCTTGAAAGTGGGTGTAACTGATCTGAGAATAATCTGTAAGACGGGGTAAAGGGCAGGAAACTGGAGACGGGATGTCCACCAGTCAAGAGCTCATCACTGACCTTATTTTTGTGCTAGACAACACTTAAAACGGTTCATAACCACATTCTAACAGTAATGTGTTAGAACTACGCATCACCAGATAATTTTGGTCTTAACCGAGGAAAAAGAGGGGGGGGGGGGGCAATGAAAATAAAAAAGGGCAACCAACCCCAAAATCACTTGCCTACAGTATATTATAACAGCCTGTTAACTGGCAAAAATAAAGGGGGGAGAAGAAAGAATGCAAGGCACTAGAAACTCCCAAACTCCAGTACGTTCAGTGGGCACTGGGGAGGAGGGAAAAAAAAAAAACCAAACAAAAAAACAAAGCGGTTATTCAAGTATGTTAATTGAAACTCTTTTACATTCACATTTATCTAATACAATGAAAGAAGTACAAAGGTGTGGGGAGAAAAAAGGGGTTAAAGTGTCTCCAATAAGTTTCGTAATAAGGTAAATAGCTAGCCTTACATCACCTTTTTACCTAATAGCAATAAATCCTCCTCTTTTCCACCCCATTTTTTTTATTCTACCGTCGCTTTTAAACTTATGTTGTCCAACAACATTTAATAATAAATCACAGTGTTTCAACATCAATAATTGATGGATAAATACAGGTCCGTACAGAACACAACTTTTCCCATTTAAACATTACAATTCAAAAAAATCAACCTGTCGTAAAGAGGTCCCTAATGCGCTCGTGTTTATAAAAGCTGTAACAAGGCTAATAGATTTAAAGCTTCACCAGCCTGTAGTATGCGTGAACAAGCCAGACAAGCACCCCACCACCACCACCACCCACGACCTCACTCGGGGTAAATAACTCCCCCTCACCTCCAGCCTCTCTGGTCACTCTTCACAAAACCTGAATTAATAATCAAAGGACTAGTTTTTGGCTTTAAAATCATGTTGATTTATCCTTTATAACAGGAGGCACAATTACAAATGGCAAAAGGGGCAATCGTCTAGGTTGTTAAATCCTTTTTAGAGGAGATAAAACTTGAAGAAGAAGTTGAAAAGAGGTGGAGGTGGATAACGGACATGACTGAGTACTACAAAGCAAGCTGGGAGTTTTATCCTTATAATAGCTTCGTAGTCCAATCTCTCAGGGGTGGATGAATGGCCTCTGATCACACGAAAAATCCACACAACCTTAAAACGACACCCTCAATTTATATAAGTGTATATATAAAAAAAGAGAAGCTGTACACAAATACTTCTTTTCTCTACTAAAGGCCACTTTCTGTGTGTGTGTGTGTGTGTGTGTGTGTTTTTAATGGGATTTAGATTTCTATAATTATTGCATCACAAAGCATTAGAGCAGATACCAGGACGCCGGAAAGTTTGTAACGGAGAAGGGGCACATCGCATCACCGTCCTACCTCACTCCCACCCCTTTCCATGACTGGTTCCAGGGACCTCGACTGACTAAACGGGTGTGAAATAAAGTGAAACAGTCGGAGAAAGCTAATCCCAGGCTAACATGGAGGAACATCGCTCTACACATTCATGAGATTTTTTTTTTTTAACATAGGAAAAAAAAAAAAGAAATGAAAAAAAAAAAGGTCACCATCCTCTTTGGCTGCTTTATCATTGCTCCCATTATTTGTGTGTTTTTTAAATTTTATTTCTGCTTTGCATCAGAGTGCATTTACCTTATGCCTTGTAAACCAGAGTGCAGGAGTGATTCCTTCACACAAGACACGTGTTTGTGTGTTTGTGTGCACAAACCCTGGCTTATCTCGGTCCCATTATTCGAAAGGTGCAACACACGTGCCTAAGCTCACACCAACCTCGCCACCATTTCATGTCTCTCTCTCTCTCTCTCCATCATGGCCTAGCAGAGGCTAGACCCAACCTTATGTAGTCCTTAAATTAGGTCCTCCGGGGTTGCTGACTGACTTTTGCAACGTGTTGATGTGGAAGGCCTGCAGAGCGCCTGGAGCTGCGGGAAACTGGCCCAGGGTCTGGGTGTGTGCTGCCGAGACACTGGCCCACGGGCTGTTATAAGGTGCAGAGGTGTAGCCGTACTGAGGCACGGGGCACAGCGAGCCTTTACGTGCCCCCAGAGAGGTAGCATGAGGGTTGGGCATGGATGAAGCCATGTTGGGACACAGCTGACCCGGAGCGGAGAACTTGCGGGCCATGCTTCCAGAAGGAATTGTCTGAGGAGACAGAAGGGAAAAAAAGAACTTATAATCGAGAATTAAATTAATGATGTTTTTTTTTTCTTCTTCTTTTTTTTTTATATACATGTCCATCAAAAACTAAGCAGTTTCTGATGTTTCCTCTCTCCATCCTACACACACAGAGTATACAATATAGGATTACATAATATACTTTTAGATGTTATAAGCTGTTTAAATTAGACACACGAGAAAAAGGAATCAGAAAAGAAAACAATAAATAAACAGTCGCATACGCTGATATTTTATTTTATTGTCGTTGCTTTGATTACAGCCGTAGCATCGTATTATTAATCACATTTATCTAACTCCAGAATTGCATTAATTTCCCTCCAAGATCTTGTAATGCTGCGAGAGTCTGACCGCAGTGTAAAGTCTTCTCCAGCAGGGCCTCCGAGTGGCGCAGTGGTTAAAGCGCTTGCTCCGGAGATCGCTAGTTCGAATCCCGGGTGGTGCTGTAACCTCTCGCAGCCGGAGGTCTAGAGAGAGCTGATTGGCCGAGCTCTCTCAGAGGGGAGGGATGAGAGGTACATCTTGCTCCCACATTAATCACGGCTCTACAGCCAGTCAGGGGCGTCTGTGAGCTCGCGCAGCGGAGGGAGCGGATAGCGCTGTCCTCCGAGTGTGTTACGCCGCCCCCAACGGTGCGCGAGCGAGTAGTTCGAAAAGATGCGGTCACGTGGCGTCACGTCTTTCGGAAGAAACACGTGATAGTCTTCGGCCCTCCCGGCTGAGTGGTAGTAGTAGCCTTAATGTGGGAGCCCCCTAGTGACGGGGAGGAATTGGACACGACTAAATTAGGGAGAAAATCCCCCCCCCCCCAAAAAAGTCTTCTCCAGCACATCTCAAATATGTCCATTGATACCTGGTAAAAAACCTGGTACATTCAGGTCATCAGATCTAATTTTTTTGGGCACATAACATTGCTGAGCCTAGACCTGACTAACAGAGGTATCCCGAGATCATAACACTGCCCCCACAGGCTTGTACAGCCAGTACTAGGCATGATGCATCACTTAAATTTATTTATTTATTTATTTTTCCAATTCTTCTGACTTTTTTTGATTAAAATTTGACCCTTCTGAAAGTGGGTGAGATCGTTTCCACGACCACAGGATTTCTCTTCTGACATGGTTGTATAAGAAATGAGAAACTCCTTTTGCATCAGTTTGGGTTAATAAACTTGTCACCAGGTGAAACACATTAATCACTGTAGTACATTTTCTAATGGAAGACTCTTACCTATCTGGTTAGATAGATCCAGCTGGTGAGTGTTTTTTATTATTATTTTTGGCCAGGCTGTGTAATTTTCTGTTCATTCTGCATATTTATCTTGGATAAATATCTTGCCGCCAACATCTACATTGTTGGTGTAAGATACACCAACATCTCATTTCTAACTAAAATTCTCACTTAGTACAATTAGTAAATGGTAGCTAAATTTATGTCTTTTTATACAGAAACCAAAACTATTTTAATCCTATATTTATGATTACAATGACTTCTAGACCGTTTCTCTCTATGCTCAGGCATTACATGATGGTTTACACCGAGTTTACCGAACACCTGCACTACTTTCCAGTCCCATGTCGATCAAGAAAAAAAAAAAAAAAAAACTTAGCTAGAGTGTACTTGATTAGAAAAAAAAATAAAATCTATCGAAATGGTCACGGCAGCGATCATCTTCTGGATAATAAAATAATAGTTACAGCTCTCAGTGGCCAGTGTGGTACTGTATCTTGGTATCTTACCTCATAGCTGTGTCCCTGAGACGGGGCCTGCTGCTGGGGTTTCGAGCCCCTCTTGCCCTGCGACAGGTTCATGGCGTCTCGGGCCCAGTTGTCCACCAGCTTGTGCAGGTCGTCTGTGAACGTGCCCTTGCGACTCTGGGACGCAGTGGAAGGAGGCTGCGTTTGGTTCTGCCCCAGGCCGCCCACTGTGTTTGTGCTGTTCGTCCCTGTAGCGGAGAGAGAAAGAGAGAAAGAGAGAGACATTTAGGTGCATCCTTTTTAGAATCGTATACATAAACAGATAGAATCTAAGCACACAGAGCATATCGAGGTGTTCATGTATATTCTCATATACATCACGTCAATCACACTAGGTGTGTACAGTAGGGGAACAGTGACGGTGGTGAAAAGCCCTAATGAGCACCTGGAGGTCCGGTCTGAGGCTAAAGGGGTAATTTTATCTCTCTGAATCCAGCCTGAAAAACATGGGTTAAGACATCAGAGAAAGCATATTCACGGTGCTCCAGCCTTGTCTCATCTCAACTCTGTTAGGTTTTCAATCTGGCTTGCTGCAGTGAGCTACAGCGGCGTTAGGGGGAGCCAAAGAGCATGGCATGGCGATGGAAATGGGGTTTAATGTGGCGTTCCACTGTTGTAACCTTAAATGAACTGCGATGAGTCAAAAGGTAAAAGTGCATTTTTGCCAATTGTTATGGGCTACATTTCATGTCTTCTATGTAAATGAACGAGGTTTTCCTCTGACAAGTCTGTCTATTTACATAACTACAGCGAGGCATTCATTAATAATGAAAATTAAAAATAATTTAAAAGGTTACCTGAGCTCTTATGGACATGTCTGAGGATAACTGATGCATGCAAGCTGACTACCATCTTATTGTTCATATTTATGTCTTATGTGTATGAGGATAAACAAAGAGCAGCAGACACGTACAGCGCAAAAGAAGAAGAAAAAAATATATGGTTGCATGGTTCAGGGCTGTCAGCAACAAGAAATGGACATTTTTCTGATATGATATGATATTAGAAGAGATTCAGCCTCTAACGTTGAACAAAAAACAAAACAAAACAACCTCCAATAAAGCATCAACAAAGAAAAACTGAGAAGCAGCACTAAATACAAAGCCTGAAGCAAAGCACTTCACAGGAGGAAAGCACTAGAAGGAAGTCGTACAAAGGCTCAACTTCAACTTCAGCATTTAACTAGATGACGTCCATTCACTTTGTGGCTTTGATGGGAAGTTTCAGAGGAGTTTATGGCAGGTTTTATACGCTTTGTAGCAGACGAGATGTTTAGAATCACAAAACAACATTAGTTCCTTAACCAAAGTTAGATAAGTAAGCATTAAAACATTTTAATTAAGGTTAATTATAGCTCCGAGGACTAAGGATAATGAGCAAAGGGAATAAAGACAATGGCTACAGCTAACCATTAGGTGGAATGTTTAAAAATATAGTCTCCCTCAAAATAACATTCTGTTATTCAGTGTTTTTTTTTTTTGGTAGATCTAATCTGGATTTAAATTCTTGATTCTTTATTAAATTCCTGGCAGTCTGTCATGTTTAAAATAAAAGCATGCGTCTCCAACTAAAGACTTGCCATATTTGTATTGATTGAACCATCTTCAATTTAAACATGACTTTTAGATTTTAATTCTTGGAATCAGGAAATTGATTCACTGTGGGAAGTTCGATCTGAACCGAAAGCAGGATGTTGACAGATTAAAAAAAAAAAAAAAAAAACTCCTTATGGAAGTCGCGCTGGTGCATGTCGATGTAGAAGGCTTCAGACAACAAACTGAGGCATTTAGGTTTCTGAATATGTCAGATAGAACCAAAGTTACCATTCATTTCAAAACTTCTAAAATTGTACCTTTACTGTAATATGGGAATTATGTTTAAAAAAATGTCGAGCTCACCAAATGCTCATATTATAATTATTATTATCATCATTTTTCGATCAAATTTTTTGCTCATTAACATGTTTATGTTTTTTGGCTCAAATGAAATAAAATTAACTTCATCATATTGCCTAGGATGTGCTGAAAAAAAAATTACAAGAAAGTCTGGCTCACTGGAAGCAAAATATATGAAGAAATGAGGGGTGGCTCAAGACTTTTGCACAGTACTGCATGTTCAAATGAAACAATTTATTTATTAGCGCATATCATGACACTGGATTTAATTTAAATGGTTGATCTGCTTATAAGCCAAGTGAATTAAATAGATTATCTTTCATTGATGAAGGCCATTTTTAGGCCACAGCATCTTTGAAACATAGACTATTATTCTAAAGCAATTTTTAAAAATTTGGGGCCTCCGAGTGGCGCAGTGGTTAAAGCGCTCGCCCTATCATCCGGAGATCGCTAGTTCGAATCCCGGGTGGTGCTGTAACCTCTCGCAGCCGAAGGTCTAGAGAGAGCTGATTGGCCGAGCTCTCTCAGAGGGGAGGGATGAGAGGTACATAGTGCTCAGACATTAATCACGGCTCTACAGCCAGTCAGGGGCGTCTGTGAGCTCGCGCAGCGGAGGGAGCGGATAGCGCTGTCCTCCGAGTGTGTTACGCCGTCCCCAATGGTGCGCGAGCGAGCAGTTCGAAAAGATGCGGTCGGCTGGCGTCACGTGGTTCGGAGGAAACACGTGATAGTCTTCGGCCCTCCCGGCTGAGTGGTAGTAGTAGCCTTAATGTGGGAGCCCCCTAGTGACGGGGAGGAATTGGACACGACTAAATTAGGGAGAAAATCGGGGGAAAATCCAAAAAAAAAAAAAAAAAAAAATTTGATCAATTTAGCCTTAAAAATTAAAATGTTAGTGTAGAGAAAGCTGGGAGTTAGACCCTGCCTGTCTGCTACAGTAATGAAAGTGCCATGATTAGAAAATGCCTCTTGTTGAAGAGCATGCTTGTTTTTCTAGGGAGTGTGATAGACGGACACTGGCTTGAATTTAGTGGTAAAATATGTTACTAAAGTAAAGCGCCATGTTTACAGCACATGAATGGATCGTCAGGATAGAGAAATGCTCAAGCCAGGAATGAGTGCTAAGCGCGTCATGCTCAAATAAGCCACATGCACCGATGCACGCTCTCACACACACACAGCGAAATATATACAGTACATATACACACACACAGAGCGAAACAGGACAACAGGAAGTGAGGAAATGAAGTAGGAAGGAGGAGTAGAAGTAGGAGGGAAAGAAGGGCAGGAGGAGTAGGGCACATAAAAAAGGAGGGAAAGATAATTACTACAGAGTTGGTTGCAGGGGCACACTTTTTTCACCATCTTCCCTGAAGCATGAAGAGAAGCACGGGATTGGAGAGAGTCAGTGTTCAGGTCACTCCACTTCCCACACAATGCATTACAGTCACCAACAGTTACAGTTTACCAACTACCCGGATGCGGCAAGACTGTGCACTACAGTTTAAAATGAAAAGCGTACACGTGCTAATCCTTGACATGACTTTCTCTCATTTCCGTCAACAAAAGAGTGCGAGATATGTGCTCTGTGTGATTACAGATTAAGGCTCTAAGGAACTGTATACATACATTTTAATAAGAGATACAAAAATGTGTATACCCTAACTGTAAAATGATGCTACCAAAAAGACATATACTGCGATACGAGGGGCGTTCAAGTCAAACTTGGACTGGTGATGAAATTCCTGGTGAATGTAGGCGCCTGGTGAAAAACTGATTCAAGCACAGTACGGTGATGAGACTCTTGGCCGCAGTAACACATTTAAACGGTGCAAACATTTTAAAGAAGGTCGTAAACCCATGATAGTGGAATGGCTGAAAATCGACAAATAACATGTCGCCAACTTGCGGAAGAGACGCATCTGTCTGCGGGAACTGTCCACTAACACCACTTGCACTTTATAGGAACTCTGCTGGGAGTTATTGCCACATCCTCCATACAGTCCAGACCTTCGCTCCAAGGCATTTCTACTTGACTGGGCCATTATAGGAGTTGCTGTATCTGGGAGGCCAGTGTTTCAGAGCTTACTGAGAAAACTTTCTACCTTGATGCTATCTAAGCACTAGTGAAACACTGGGATAAGTGTATTAGTGTAGCAGGGGATTATATAGAGAAATAAGGGCAGTTCTTTACACCTAGAACTGTGTTTTGTTACTCCATACAATCAAAAGTCCTTGTTTGACTTGAACACCCATCGAACAAGTGAAATGACAAGTGAAGTAAATATGAGAAACATGTACTCTATTGTAGAAATGCTTGTTTTTTGATGATTTATGTTCTAGTCTTTGCTCATGTGTATATTTTTGCCTTCTTCACTTCTTGATTTTCACCTCTACAAAGAAAAACAAAAAAACAAAACAAAACAAGAACAACTAAAAAAAAAGCTATTTTCTGTTTTAGGTTTTGTGATAGCTCTTTTCCCCAATTATTTTCCCCATAAACTTCTAACAGAAATCTACTGTAAGGTTTCATCGTCCTGCTTGAACTTGTCATGTCATGAGACGAGTGCTACTAAATAAATAAATAAATAAATAAATACTGGAGATGCAGATTTACAATTTAATGTTGCAATATTTATGCAACATAAAATAAAATACATAAAAGTGCACAAAAAAATGTGTTGCATGCACAAACCAAAAGGGGTGCATAAAATTTTTACCCTTGACAAAAGATAATGTGAGCAAATCTGAATCTCTCTGATGTACAAAAACATTGCAGTGCAATGAACCAAAAATAATAGACATTTAACAATAAAAAATAATTATAAAGATAACCTTTGTAGGCTCAATGGAAATCATTTATAATGGAAAGAAAAATGTCAAAGGATTTCAGAATGAATCTGTGGTTTGGAAACAAACATTAAATCACAAATATAAGATTTAATGCACAAATCTATTAAACAGTTATGATGAAGGTTAAAGTCTTTAGTATTTGAGTGAGGTATAATGCGTTTAAGATGGCTGAAGGATTAAATAAATGCAAAGTGTCATGTTTTAGATTTAAGGATAAGAGCATAAGAGAATGTCAAATCACAGATGATTCTGGAGTGAAAAAAAAAAAAGGCACATGAAGATATCGCCTATACAAATATCTAATCTTAGTGGTAAGATGCAAGGATCTTTAAATCAACTACAGAAATATTGTTATTTGTAAATGGAGTAAATAAGTAACCCTAAAATCAGAAATTTCAAAAATTCATTCTGTCATTAAAAATGATTTTATGCTAGAATATAGTGACGCATGGCGCTGGTTTAACAGTGCTTGAACCAGTTTAGGAATGAATTTGGATCAGTTTGAGATGGCGCGGAAGGTGTTCGCAAAACAAGAAACGCGTCAGAGTGTAGGAAAAAAGACAAAAAGAAATGCGTTACACACAAAGAGCCAAGCACGGCGTACTCAGAAAACGGGTCCTTCTGCCACCTGGTTTGAAGGTCACTCTGTCCGACCCACAGCTGAACTTTACACAGCCTGTGTGGCACAAAAAGAGGGAAGAGAAAGAGAAAGAGAAAAAAAGAACGAGGGCAGAGAAAAGGAGAGGAAGAAGGAGACATACACAAATGCACAGTAGGAATGGAAAACAGAGTCATGAGCTTCTCAGAGAGAGACAGAGAGAGAGAGAGGAATAGAAAGGAGAGTAAGACAGTAAGTAGCAGAGGCTTTAAGATTGGTGAGCATGGAGCTTTACTGATCAGTGAATGAGGCAAGCGGAAGCACACTCGGAAGCTAACGTCTACAGCGGCGTCTACGCCAAAGCATGCGCTCATGAGTTTTTTAGAAAGACTTGCACGGAGTGATACAAAGAGGTTGATATGCAGGGTGGCCCAAAGGTCTGGATCTTAAAGCAAAAAAATAGATACATTTAAAAGTGGAAATTAGAGCAAATGCTCAGATTGATGTTCTCCGACTTGACCACTAAAAAAATAAATAAATAAAATAAAGGTGAGTAATGTTACTTAACATAAACAGGAGAAAAATATAAAAATTTATGAAAAGCAAATGTGCCCATGGATTAAAATTTTTGGGACACCCTGTATAGAACAGCAGGGATTCACACAGTAATGTCAGAGGCAAAGCTCTATCACTCTAATCTTTAAGTAAAGTTACTGTATACAACTCACTTATGCAACTATTTTTATCTAAACAAGTAATTTTCCCATTGGAGATGAAGGGGGAAAAATCGATTTATTGAAATCAAGATTCTTTTGAGTGTCTATCTCCAACATGACTCGAAAAATTATATTTTAAAATTATTATTTAATTTCACCATTCATCTATAATCTTTCAGGTAGCATATGAAACTCTTCACACACTAGCAGGCACATGGTAGGAGCTTCAAAATTATTTGCTAAGTTTGTTCAGAATAGTTACATCATCTAAAAAAAAAAAAAAAAAAGGAATATTCATAAAATTGTGATACTTAGATAATCACAATATAAATTGAATCAGCACCTAAGTATTGTGATAAAATCTGGTGATTCCTGTCCCTAATTCTCGTGTACTGACACGCTGCTACTGATTTATAAAAATCAGCAGTCAGAAGTATACTGGTCATAAGGTGTGGATTCATTTTCTAGGACAGCAACCCTCCTTTGAGACTGGCGCTGCATCCAGTGGCTGGGCTTTGGGTGGGAATCGAACCCAGGCCTTCTGCATGGCAGGTGAGAAAATCCTACCACTGAGCCACAAATTAAATAAAATGTGTAATTCTTGGAAAAGACTGCTGTAAATCATAAGTAATAAAACGCTCCAGGATGTGCTCCGCAATGTATAAACACCGCATGTGTCACATGACCTTATGGTTCTTGATTTTCTCTCAACAGAACACCTGAAGAGTCTTATTCTTTAAGAAAAAGTTGTCATGGATCTAGTTTAATGAAACACTAAGCTAAAACAATGACTGTAATTGACATTGACTATAATTTTATATAAACTTTTTAATAATGATCGCTATAGATTCATTTCCAAACCTTAAAAGTTTAAATGAATGAATAAATCAATAAATCTATATATTAGGGTAAAACTGCTCTTTATGTTGGGATGAAAGGCTGGTGGCACAGCGTAAGTGTTAGAAGCAGGGGGGGGGGGGGGGGGGGGTGTGTGTGAGTGATGTGTTTTGTGTGAGTGTATTACCATGCGTGGGCAGACAGAGGCTGGGGGCGGATAGCGTTGCGTCACTGGTGTAGGCTGAGTACAGGTTATCGCTGGAGGGTGAGGGCTTGAAAGCCTGGAGTAGGGGGTTGCTCCCAGTCTCTGCCAACCCACCGGAGATGGGCAAGGACTGCTGGGCCGGGTACACCGAGGGGGCACTCTGAGTTGATAAAGTGGTGCTCCCTAACACACAGACAGAAAGAGCAGCTTGTTATTTCCAAGGCCATGTTTAATTGCATAAGGCATGTGTTTAGCACCCACTCTGTTTTTTGTTTTTTTCTGGTGAAGAATAAAAGCGTACCAGGCTGCACCGGGCTCTTACTGCCCTGAGAACTTGTGCGGCTCGACTTGCTGCTTTTGCTCTTGGTGGGTCGACGTCTTCGGCCAGCCAGATTGACCGCAGGTGGGTTTATAATGGCAGGTGGGACTTTGCCAACTCGGGCGAAAAGAGCATCGATCTCCTCCTTCTGCCGAGCGTACAATGCCTGACTCTCCATCATGTGCCTGACGAGACAATCATAAGAAATGTTAAGAACATCTCAGAGCTGGGCTGATCTTCAGTACAATATTGACAGCTCGATACAATAGCAAGCTTTCGGAGATGTCAAGTGGGTCCTGTTCAAAAGACATGGTAATCAGAAATAATGTAAAAATATGTTATGTTATGTGTTAATCAATCAAATTTAAACCTAATTTAAAGATTTAAAGTGTTCACATTCACTAAATATTAATGCATTTTCTATTTTTTTTATTGTTTAATTAATTAGTCTGTGCATTTACATGCTATATCTTATTCTACACAGTTAAAAAGAACAAAAAGAAAGAAATAATAAATAAATAATTAAATAAAGATGCTAAATTTACTTATTCAACACAGTTAAAGGAACAATAAGAAAGAAAAAAAAACAGTGTCTGAAAAATAAATGAGAAAAAACAACAACTATTAAGAATTTAATTAATGACGGCAAATTTTTTGCTAAATTTGTTTAGAATGTTTGTCTTTTGGCTGTTCCTGTCTCGTTTATGAAATTGTGATACTTGTAGAGCTAATAAGCACATGGCTATCGTGACAGTATGGTATCGGGTGAGCCCTGGTGGATCCTGCCCCTAAATTGCGTATCCAGCGGACTCTCGCAAAGTCGCGGTTCAGAGCTCGTGGCCTCAGTCATTTGCAAATTTTTCATTTTAACCTAACTAATCATTGTTTGCTGAAACCCTCACAATTTTATGCCTTTTTTGTGGCAATGTATTATTTTTCATGCGTTTTAACACTAAAATGTTAAGAACAATATCGTTTACTAATTTTGTAACGCAAATATTAACATAAATTCAGCTAAATTTCCATATAAAATATAATATTGTTCATTCTTTTTTTTTTTTAAGAGTAATGTATTAAGCTGAGTTTGAAATGAAATTAAAGTGTTTTGAGAGCGTATTTAAGGGCATGTTTAGGGGTTAAACTATAAGAATAGGCATTTACAGGCATTCATTGGAACCAACAGGGATAGAGAGAGAGAGAGAGACATACTTCTCACGCAGCTTGCTGATTTCCTTTTTGAAGTCCTCATCTTCAAATTCGGAGTCATTATCACTGCTTAAGTAAGAGTTAAAGGAGTTGTTCAAGCTCATCGTGCTCTTGGCCTCAGGACTGAGTGCAGGGCCATTGCCCACAGCTGGAGGACTCTGGGGTGGCCTCACAGGAGACTCTGCGTCCCCAGGCACGGGAGCGGCTGGCTCGTCAGGGGCTCGGCTCACAGAGAAACGGCCCACTGTGGTTTCGCTCTTGGTGGTGACCTGGAAGCGGCCGATTGTAGTGGACTGGCTGGGGGTTGCGGGAGGCAAAGCGTCTACCACGTCGACTCCCGAGTCACACAGAGGACGAGAAGCCTTGTGCAGCGTGCTTTCGGGAGTGGAGAGATTAGAGGACGAGGCGCATGAAGAGGTTGTAGATGAAGTTGAGTCACTAAAGGTGGTGGTGGGGAGCAGTGGGGAAGGGTCATCGGCTGCTAACGACACCTGGAAGAGCCGAAGAGAGAAACAGAAGAGAAAGAAACAAAGCACCGAAGTATCAATTAAATGAAAGTAAGTAAATTAAAGTAAATTGTTTTTGTGGAATAATGTTGTGAACGTTATGTACTGTAGTGATTACCTGAAAACGGCCCAGCGTGATGCCGCCGGCTGCAGGAATTGCCCCAGGCTCCCCTTCAAGAGAAAATGGAACTGAAAGACACATTTATGAGATGTGATCAATAATTCAATAATGATTAACGTGAATAATGAAAAAATAAAACTCCTTTTCCTAAGACATGGCTAAATTATTGCTTTTCAGTTTAACATTAGACGATTTAAAATTTATCTGACATGTCACATGTTGGAGTTACACTATGTAAAAGAGGCAGCACACACCTGCCTGCCCTCCAGCAGGCATCCCGGTATGAGAGGACTGCAGATGAAAGACAAGAGAGAAGGAAAAATTACGTGTCAAATCACATACACAGCACATACTCCACTACCATGTGCAAAGCAAAGATTTCTCTGAGCCTGTTCTGGTCCTTTTGTCAAATACAAATGTCGGAACATTTACATCTATGATTATCTAGAGATAAAATATACACCTGATGTGTGACGCCACTAACCGACACTGTCTCAGGACTTAGAGCTCGTCTCAGCTGGGCATCCAGATCTTCCAAGGGTTGCTGGGACTGAGGAACAACCCGGTTAACTCGTTAGTGAAGGACATTTAGTCATATGGTTTAAAATACACTTAAGACACACAAACCGCATGAAAATATATCATAAGAAAAAGAAGTTTAATTACACGCAAAAAAAAAAAAAAATCTTTAATACAAGTCTTGAGTCTGCTGCGCTTTATGGATGGATAGTCGGTGTTCTGTACCAGTGAAGTCTCTTTTCATACCATTTTCCAATTATTATTTTTTTTACAGCAGGAAATTAAAGGCTCTGTTTAAGTGTTTAATCTACTCTGAAGCAATTTGCACTTTAATGGCTTTAAGCCAGGCAAGTACTTCATTCACATAAAATCTGAGTGTGATGAAGATTTAAGTAGTATTTTACATGCTTGATGTACATCTTATGGAATAAGAATCGGGAAAATGGCTTTCTGTAAGGAGGCTTCCTTTAATATTTCTAAAGGCAGTTCAGGCTAATAAATATTTATAAAAATATATATATATGTAAAATAATTCCCTCCCACCATTCTCTACGCTTAGGTTGAGAGAGAGAGAGAGAGAGAGTTAATAAGAATCTCAGGCCTAATGAGGTTCACAGAAATGTGATGCCATGCAAAATTGATATTAATCCGATTAGAAAGCTCTCTGCATGCCTTGGCTGTTTTTTCAGGACAGCGGATGCAAGAAGACATTGTGAGAGAGAGAGAGAGAGAGAGAGAGAGAGAGAGAGAGCGAGAGAGTGAGAAAGGCATGAGTGTGAAAGTCGAGTTTAACATCGTGAGGAAAGTACAAGACTAAACAACAAGAGAGATGTACTGACAGAAAAGGGAAGAATAATGCACCTGAGTTAGACAAGGTCCCGGGAAGAGAGGCGGATGTTCTGTGGGTGGCGTGCCGGCCTGCTCGGAGCCGACAGGCAACACCTAACGAGATGAAGATGGAGATCAAACCACAGCATTTGGTACAGAGTGCTAGCAGAAAAAGGCTACTGTGCCACCTACAGGCAACATGCAGCTTACAAGAGGAACCAGGCCACACCCTTAACCTGGCCAGACTTTTGTTAGCTTTGAAATGTATTCTCCCAAAAAGGGTTTTACTGCTGTGTTGTACACATTGTGTTGTGAAATGTACAGATCTTTTATATTAACATAGTCCAAGTATTTAAATATTAATTAACCAACGCACAATAATATTTTTTGCTAATTTATTGTAGCCTATTAATCCTGATATTTCAACTCACAAAGCTTTTGAAGATATTTATTTTTAGCTTTGTTTTGCAGACGATTAAGAGGGTTGGATTAAACACTCAGTCATCGTCTATACCGCTTTATTCTTGATAACGGATAAAATGTCACAGGGGGCCTGGAGCCTATCCCAGGAGACATAGGGTATGACTTAGGGTGGGGTACACCCTGGAAAGGTGGACACTGTTTTATGCACATGATGTGCTGTTTTTGTAAAACACCCAGCTTCAGGATTTTCTTAACAGTAATATTTTCTAACAAAGGCACATCACTGAATGTTTAATTCCCCAGAAAGTCACATGCACTAGTGCATCTTGTGTAGAAGCCGAGGTTGTGCGTGATGTTAAACAGCAAAATGGTCATTCCATAGGGTGTTAGTGATTCTACAGAATGGGGGTTCCTGATAGAGAAAGGGGGGAAAAACAAAGTGTTCATGTCAGCTTATGTTATAAGATATAATATGTTCGGTTCCATTCACAAAGCCACTCACCGGCAACCTTGACAACGGCGTTTTGCTGCCAGGGGTGGCGCAAGTGACTGGGGTGGTCAAAGGAGAGCTCAGCGGTAAGCTAGTAGGAGGAAGAGGATTGGCGCTGGATGTGGTAGGGGAGGATGCGCTGGGAGCACCCGGCTCTGCAACGCCGGCGTCAGCTGGGGCAGAAGAAGGACCTGCGCCCATGTCCATGAAGAGCGAGCGCAGCTTTTTGTCTAGAGCATGGATGTCATCGATGCCTGGGGTTTTGCTTTGAGGGTCACTCTCGCACTCGACACAGTGAGAATGGCTCTGACTGGGCAGTGTGGAAGGCTGTGGCTGGCTGTGAACCAGTGTGGGCTGCACAACAGGGGCACTACTGGTGACCGGCACCTGTGGCAATGGGGCAGTGACCGGAAGTGGCGCAATGACACTAGGGGTGAGCAGAGGGGCTTGAATGATTGTGCTTGGGGTAACAACGGGTGTAATCTGGCCTATGCTGGAGACGACAATGGGTTGTTCTGCGGTTCCAACAGGAATCACATTGCTTATAACAGGAGCTATGCTACTCGGCACTGCTGTGCCAGAAGGGGCCGAGGAGGGCGGAGCTGGGAAAGGCTGAGGCGTCATACTGGTGCCAATGGGTTGACTGACAGGCAGCGGGGGGATCTGAGGAGGCAGAGAGACTACTACAGGGGTGAGTGATTGAGGAGGAGAGGATGACAAGGAGGAGACTGTGAGAGGAGGACCAGCTAGCTCGGCTGGCAGAGGTGGAGATGAGAGCATCGTAGTGGAGGAAGGAGGCATGGAGCCGACTGCGGGTAACAGTGGAGGAAGGGAGGTGTTGAGAGTAGGGGGTGCTGTGCTCGGCCCAGGGTCATACTGGCCCTGACGGATCTCGGCAAACGCCTGCTGAAGGGAAAGTGACGAGGCGGACTGAGACAGGCCGAACGCAGGGAGCCCTTCTGCTGAGAAACACACACAATCGTATTTGGGTTGCAATGCGATGTCATAACATCCGTGAACAATGGATTACAGAGATATTTTGATAACAAGACAAGCCATTACATCAATATACCGTATACATCTAAAATATTTCCACTTACGTGGTACAGCCTGCTCAAAAATAGGAGCAGGTGGTTGAACCGCGCTGAAGAATTGTTCCTTCAACCTGAACTCTGGAACAGGACTGACGAAGAACCTGCGTCCCGCCGAGGTCACCACCTCTGTAGTCGTACTCGCGCATGCACCTGGACCAAGAGTTTAAACTGACTTTTTCTGAAAATAACAAATGATGCAAAATGTATTGAGAGGTTGTGAGGTTTTTACCTGGCTGGAGAGGTGTGTATGGAGCACTTAAATGCTCTTCGGGATTGCTCCTAGTCTACAGAACAAGAGCAGGACCAGGTTTTCATCATGGAATGGTTGAGAAATTAATTGCAATTTAGACTAATCGTCCAACTCTGCAGTAAGTGGAGATTAAATCAAAAACAAATTGTCCAACATGGTTAAGTAAAGTAGCTCCAGGTGTTTTGATGCCGTACCTGGCTGCCTTCCCTTTCAAGACCTCTTTCATCTGCAGTCTCAATGACCTCCCGGACCTGCTCGATGAAAGACTCCCGCTCACTCTCCAGAATAAACCCGCTCTCAACCTATTGAGGGGATTACAAAAGTTAACACAATATACATAAAAAATTATAGCGCAAAATAAACAAAACTTGCACGTTTCTATGAACAAACTTTTCTACAATCTGGATGAGAAACAAAACCAAAAAAACATTCCATCCATGACCCTAATTACAGTAACCTTTAGTTTCTTTCAGTTTTTAAATAGTTGTGCCAAGTACAAAATGAAATGATGTGAAACCAAATAACAATTCCAAACACTAGCCTTTAATTAGGTCTGTTGTTCCTGGAATTAGGGGTTTTACTCAATATCGATCTCTCATGAGAACTAATTTACGTCTGCATGCCCTAAATTATCTCGGTACAAACATCTGGTTAATGTTAAAAAACAAAACAAAAGGAGAACATATTCAACAATCTGCTCAATCAAATCAGATCTGATGATAATGACCAGTGTGTGTGTGGTTACCATGATCTGAGCGATCTCTTCGGGATTGTCTCCATCCAGGTCGAATTTAAAAGTGACCATTTTCCTGTTGTGCGTTTCCAGCTGGCA
The DNA here is from genome assembly GCA_013621035.1 of Clarias magur. Taxonomy (NCBI): domain Eukaryota; kingdom Metazoa; phylum Chordata; class Actinopteri; order Siluriformes; family Clariidae; genus Clarias; species Clarias magur. The sequence goes on from QNUK01000376.1 coordinate 207,439, forward strand.
CTCAGCGACCCTGTCGCCCATGTTGGAGATCTATGGGACAATGATCAGACATGCAGATTTAAAAAAACAAACAAAAAAACATGATTTGATGTAGAAGACATGGTGCATGGCGAATTGCGTAGACATACGTTGAGCACGTTAAGTTTGGCTTTGTTCATCTTGTCGTGGCGGGAACGGCTGCGTACGGATCTGCGCTGGTGCCTTTTGGTCGAACGACCTTCGTGTCTGCCGCTGGTCACACCCTCGTTTCCGTCACTCATTCCAGACGCCACATCAGAGTGGCTGCTGTGGGGGAGGGGACCACAAAAAGCCTTTAGAAGGTGGTGCGCATGGCTATACGGAACTAAACAGGATAAATAAGGGGGAAAAAACACTTTGGGACAATCTATTATAGCAAAATATAATACTTCTAATAATCGGATGGTGCGATGCAGGCCAGTGTGAAAGATGTCTTAATACCACATCAACATGTGCGATTCAATTTTAGCTTATTAATGAGCTGAACAATTAGTTTTTACCCACAAAACAACTTCCTCTTCTCATGTAAATGATTGTTTTCTCGCCAGTCTTGTATTTCTTTTCTCTCTCTTGAAGTTAATAAGGCTTCAACATATCTTAGCTTAACACGACTTTAAGCTTTATTATAATCTTAAAATTGATTTTTAAAAAATATTTTTATAACAGTCTTGCTTTTAATTAGCTTATTATTACGTTATTATTACAGGGCAGCGCAGGGTCACACAGCTCCATTGTGCAGCGTAATAATGCGACGTAATAGAGCGGCTGTGTACATTTCCAACTCCGGAAATAAAGAACAGTAAATAAGAATTATACATTTAAAAAAAAAAACATGTTGTACCTGTTAAATAAACTGTTCGTTTTATTAGTTTATCTGGAGATCCTGTAACGAGACCAGGGCTACACGTGATCGGTTTCCTTGTTTGACGTCGTTGCCATGGTAACGCTGAAAGCGCTAGCGTCTAGCACGCGCCCGTTCAAAAACGAAATAAAAATTAGCCCGTTTGCTAACGGATGTTAACAGGCTCTCTTTGGAGCGCGTGTACGTGTCGCACCTTCTGCGCGCTCATCGTGAAGATGCGACACGCGAACGCGCCCCAAAGACAGTCAGAACACGTGGGCTGATACTGTAGATGCGCGTTCCCGCCTCAGCGAGGTAAAAAAAAAAAAAAAACCCTCGTCGCAACTTTTTCGTCATGTGACAAGAACCAGCCAATCAGCTGCACTGTTTCTGTTCTCCTGGATCGGCTCGTGGAATTCTCCTGTTTATTTGGTTTTGTCCACACACATAAATTATATGCTCGAAGCGTGTTGTCCTTCGTCGGTTTATTTAGGCATCAAAAAAAAACAGATACACTTACCCTGCTTATTTAGTTTGTTTAAAGATTTTTCTCTTGTAGTTAAATTTTCTTCTAAAACACCTGTAAACCTTTTTTTTTTTTAAGCCAAAGTTAGAGCTGCTCAGGTTCATGGGCAAAACAGTGGCATTACTGTATGTATGTTGCCCAAAGAAAAAAAAGAAAAAAAAAACATTTGTCCAAATCTGCACTGCCATTGTATTCAAACACATATACTCCAATGTGCAGTTAAGTCCCTCATTTGCAGCTATAACAACTTCCACTCCCACAACATTTCTGTGGGAATTCGTGCCCGTTCATTCTGAAGAGCTTTTATAAGGTAAGGCAGTGATGTCGGATGAGAAAGCCAGCCTCGCAATCTCTATTCCAGGACATCCCAAAGGTGCTGCTACACGAACTCATGACACCATGTCCTTATTGTCCTTGCTTTGTGTACTGGGGCACAGTCATGTTGGAATAGAAAAGGGCCTTCCCTAAACTGTTTGGAAATTGGAAGCATGGCATTGTCTAAGATTTCCTGGCATGCTGAAGCATAAAGATTGCCTTTCACTGGGGCCTGGTTGATTAAAAGACCTGAATTGCTTCTAAGTTATAAGCGAGTTTGATAAATAAATAAAAAATCGTTTGCTTATCACAAATTATTCCATACTTTTGCTCTTGAATTTAAATCAAATTTTGAATATTAAGTTTAAGAAGCCCTGATGTAGAGCAGCTGTTGTATAAGCAAAACAAGTAAGTAAATGAACTGCTGCCATAACAGGATCCATGGATTAGATGTACGGTGTATTGGAGTGGGCACATTACGTTTAGTTTTTTTATTATTATTATTTACACCTGAACTTAAAGAAAATAAACTCACACCTTGTTGTAAAAACTTCCAGACTCACTAGTGGCATAAAAATGTCTAAAGAAAGAGCTAAGAGATTTACCTTTCCATTCCACAGGGCACTGATGGAGCCTGAAGCTGTGACGTATCTGTAGTCTGGGAACCGATCTGGGATGCCTGGAACAGAAATATAAAACTCAACAAGCACCTTGAGATGAAAAAGTAAAATAAATCACGTGTAAATGAAGGCTGACATATGAGTCATACCTCTGATCAGTCTTAACGCCATCATTGTAAAAAGTTACGATACAGACTTTGCAGCTTACATGGAAAAATGTAAATAAATAAATAATGAATTGCCACACAACAACATGGTGAGCTCAGTTCGAGGCTGTTTGGCATGGCATCCTTCACAGAGGTACCTGAGCTGGGGAGTCTGGCGCAAACCCAGGCTGCTCAGTAGGAGTGGTAACAGTAGCCACACAGATTGTTGGCACAGTGGTCGCGAGTGGCAGCGGAGGAAGCATCGTATGGGGCTGCGACGGCGCAGTGAGCAGTGCCGAGGGAGATGCAGATGGTACGGCTCCTGGTGCTGGGGAGGAGGGAACCGATGAAGCCACCACAAGGAGCGGCTGCTGTCCCTGGACCACTGTTAGTGGGAGCGGCTGAGCTGGCACTGATACAGAAGGCACGAGGCCCAGTCCAGGCACAGACGGCTGGGGGAGATAGGAGAGGGGCAGTGGGGTAAGTCTGATGATCGGTTGGATGAAGGGACAGAGATCTGGAGTCTGGAATGGCTGGATCGGAGGGGGCGATGAAGGCTGCAAGGCCAAATGCAGTCAGGGAAGATCACCGTTCACGATTCCATTTAGGTAAGAGCAATACATAAAAAAATAAGCAAGTGATGCAAAGGGACCAAACTAGCAGCAATCAGCATAACCTCATGCCTCAAGCAAAATACACTTGGGAAGAAGAAGAAGAAGAAGAAGAAAAAAAGGCATTCCACTCTGAGTGCCAAAAACAGACCTTGTGTGTTGACAAAACCAAAAGGCATGACAAAACCAACAGAATTCAGTGGCTGTTCACTTCACAGTGTTTTATATACACACACACACACACACACACACACACACACACACACACACACACACACACACACACAAACAAACATACATACACACGGTGGGTTAAGGCAAATCATGGTGGTAAAGGCTAAAAAGACTGTACACCCAGAAGGGCTACCTGCACCAGAGCTGCCTGGTATTGGAAGAACAGACGCTCCACGCACTGCGACGGGGACACAACCCGAGGACTCGACTCACTAACACACTGCTGACGACCATGCAAACACACAGACACCCAGACATGGGCAGCATGCCAAGACCACAGGTCAGACTTGAACCTACACACTTTGTTATAATGCATATGAAGTGGATGAGGTTCATGCTCAGATATATTTCGTTCTCGACAAGATGGAATACTTTTTTTTTTTTTTTTTCGTATTATGTGTGTGCATTAAACTTGCTAGACAAACAGTGCAACTTGCTAGACAAACTGGTTTTGCTGTGTATATTTTTTATATTGTATTTGAAACTAACCTTTAATTACATGAATGAAACAGGGATGTGATGTCATTAGACAGAGGGGTATGATGCCTTTTACACCACAAAGTTATTTTCCTAGAAATGCAGCCCTTTCTCTTCCACAAACATTTAAATTCTTTTTATAAATTAAATACACATTTTTGAGTTTTCAGTTACAAATGTTTTTTTGAACGTACATGTGGCAAGTTCGTTTTTAAAAAAAAATTATTATTTATTTTGGGAATTTAATTACTTAGATAGATAGAACATTATAGTCATTGCATAGTACAGGTTTTCCCCTACTTACGAACGAGTTCCGTTCCGGGAGCATGTTCATAAATCTGATTTGTTCTTATGTTTGACGAAGTGAGTCTTAAAACCCTTTGAGACAAATACAAAGTATAAAGCATACCAATCCACGTGACTAAATCTGTCCCCTTTCCCCACACTGCCATCATGTGGCCAAAAACCATAACTGCGCACAATGAAATAAATCTCACACAAATCATACACACACACACACACACACACACACACACACACACACACACACACACACATAATATAATATATACACATAGGTATAATAGTGGCTACTTTCCTGTTTTGATCTTATCTACGAATGTTAAATCCTTTCATATCTGTGGAAATTCGTAACTCAAATTGTTCTTAAGTTGGGGAGTACCTGTACAGGTAACACAGCAACAAAAGCCAGTTTAGCATCTACCAGAGGTGTACTGTATATACTTTCTAACAGTTAATAAAGTGTACATGATATAGTGTACATTTGTTATAAGAGTTAGCCTATGAATAATCAACAGTGGGTCCACCCCTCCCAATGCAGCTTTATGATGCTACAGAAAAACACAAAGCGTAAATTTCTCTGCACTGAAGGTATTCATTCGCTTAACTCGCATTGGACAGTCCTCCAAGCGGAAAGATGCATTGAGTCATGAATGAGATTTATTAATCTGGGGTTACAACTCGCACTTAGCTCAAATACGGTCAGAGCTGATGTTATGGAGAGCTACGTAAGAACACTAGTGGCAGTCAGATTAATTATTAGTAATTAATTACTACGACCCAAATTAATTGTGTTAAAATGAAGGATTTCTTTTCTTTTCTGTTTTATATTGGCCTAGACCCCCCCCCCCCCCCAAAAAAAAAGGTAAGCAGATTTTCTAGTGTTAAGCAGTAATAACAGTCTTGACTAGTGTTGGTCAGCTGTCTAGTGCTATAGTTGTTTACTCCTGTACTCAGGAATGACAATGTTAGACCATATTAATGGTAAATGAAATAAGAGAAAATGAATAAGAGCTTATTAAGTATGAATCGATTAGTATGAATGAGAAATCTGTGCTGACATTAATGATGTGTGAGTCTTAGTGTGAGTGTGTGTGTGTGAGTGCGCGCGCGATACCTGTGCAGCAGGAGACCCTGGCTGGATGAGTGTTTGGGCGAGGCCTGAGCTGGCAGGCTGTGGTGGAGGAGGCTGCTGCTGCTGCGGGGGCAAGGGGACACTAGGCTGCTGACCGCTCAGAGACACCTGCTGAGGAACCACCTGGAGCACAAACACCAACAATGGACACTTTAGAAGCCGCTCAGACTTTCACGTTCTCAGAAAGTAGCACAAGGAAATGCAGCCTCAGACGACCGATTTCTCCAAATGAAAGCCACAGTCAGAAGGTTGGCCATGAAAGAAAGGGCTTAATGTTTACTGCAATTAGGATTCCTGCAACACTAGAATCTAGAATACAGTATGATTTATTTAGTTTTTGTTCTCAATGACTATAATATTTCTGACCGTGGGTGCATAAAGATGGAAAGCCTACTAAACAATAATTAGGAAGGTATGGTTAGAGCATCTTTTTTGCAAGGCAATCCATCATCTCAAACTATTAAATGAATAAAAACTTTTTTTTAAAAACTTATGATTTTTTTATGCTGTACAAAAACACAAAAAAACCCACCTCATCACATACCCAGGTCGTTAATCTTTCCATTAGTAGGCGATGAGCGTCCGTGACATTTATTAAAGTAAATGTAATTAAGTCGTACCACAAATCTGAGACATGTATTGTTAGACTGAGGTAAATTTGAATTAAAATTGTATTTAAAGCAATAAGAAACTAGCGTGACTGGATGCTTAGGACTGCAAATTCTCCTTTTCATCCTCACTAACCAAGGTATACAAGCAGCTACGGTATATTTGTCCACAGAAATGATAAACAGCACACAGCGTCCTTAAACACCACAAGCTTAAAGCTTTTTATATAAAGTGGGAAAAGCTGATTCATGATGCATAACTGGAGAAGTGCAGGAGTGACACAGCAAAGAGAGAAGTGTGGGCGTGTATGAGTGTGTGCATGTGCGTGTGTGCGCGTGTGCGTGTGTGCGTGTGTGTGTGTGTGTGAGAGAGAGAGAGAGAGAGAGAGAGAGAGAGAGAGAGAGAGAGAGAGAGAGTGAGTGAGCGAGCGAGTAGTGGTAGTGGGTTTTGGGGAGTTTCTCTACCTGCGAAGGGACTGCTGGGATGTAGTAACCTCCATACTATAAGAAACAAATACAACACAATGTAAGAGATAGAGAGACAGGTAGAGAGATAGACAGAGACAGACAGACAGAAAGATAGAGGAATAAATAGACAGAGATATATAGAGAAATAGATAGATAAGAGAGATAGATAGATAAGATAGAAGAGGGAAAAGAGGGAAACAGAAAGAAAGCTGAGAGAGAGAGAGAGAGAGAGAGTCTCTGAAGTCTGCAGCTTTCACACGAAGGAGAGAATTCAGATAAAGGAGAAAAAATGAAAACGAATGCATCTGTTTTTGCTCACACTGGCCTCGTTAATAACTAAACTGGTGAAAAGGGGAGAAAGTCTTACTACCTGTGGATTGACTGGGTCGCTCCAGGGTGTGGCCTGGACACTGGTGGGGATCATAGGAAGAGCCGTACTGGGCTGCGAAGGCGGAACCTGCTACAGTATGGACAGTGAGTGACAGAAAAATAGGAAGGGAGGAACAGAGAGAGAGAGAGAGAGAGAGAGAGAGAGAGAGAGAGAGACGGTAGTGGTGGAAACAGATACAAACAAAAAGAAAAGTAAAGTCAGAATGACATTCATCACAGACCAAATAACTGATTGTGGATTAACAGACATGCATAGACGAAGCCGTGACCTTTCTGAGGAGCCAATGAGGCACTCAGATGAGACCTTGCGCTTAGTATATGCATCCGAACGTTTTACACACAGACAGCGTTACGTTGTTAATCTGGGAGTGAGCAGGACCGTCATGCATGTGGAGATGATTCAGAGCTTTACGTGACTGTTAGCACTGAAACAGTGCACGGGTTGTGCTTGGTGCTGCCGTTAAAAAAATATATAATAATAATAATAATATATGTTCCGTCAGAAAGGGTATACAATAATGAAGCCCTTAGAAAGCTGTTGGCAAGTATACTTGTCTCCCTGCGTCGCCATCGGAGTGCACAAGTATATTTGCACAAGGCGGTTTGGCCTTACCTTGACCTTCTGCCTCCTATCAAAGATATTTAAAAAGCAACAAAAGTTCCCCAAGCAGGTGGGATGGTAAAAGTAAAGTAAATGGTGAAAAAGGAATTAAACGAACACTCAAGCGATAGCACTGATGTCAGATTTCTAAGGGTTAATATGAACGATTGTTCACCATGAAGGCAAATCCATTACAGTTTACAACAAATTATACAAATTCTTCATAAGGGTATGTGTCCTTAACAAGAGACATCATCATAAAAATATATACTGTTTTAACCATTTCCAGCCAACTACAACAAAGAAAAAGCAGAAAAGCAGAAGTTAATTATAGCAACAATTAAGTAACAAAAACAAAATACAATAACAAAAAAAAAAACAATGTGGCTAAAATAACTAGCGGCGATATGAACAAGCAGGTAAAGGGAGTATAATGTGGAAAAGTAAACCTGCTCAAACCCCCGATTTTTGTTGTATGTTTGTGTGTTTGAAAATGCAAATTCTCCGTTTTCCTCTGGAGCGCCCTCTCTTTCATCATAATTAATCGTTCGTTTATTATTATAATTATTATTATATTTCATAAACAAATAAATACAGTGGAACCTCGGATTGTGAGTAACTCGGTTTACGAGTGTTCCGCAAGATGAGCAAAGATTTTTAATAAAACGAGCATGTCTTGGTTTACGAGTGCCGAGTTTTTTGACACCGACACACACACACACTCTCTCTCTCATCTTTACACCCCCCTCCCCGCCTTCACACAGACACACACTCTCTGCTCTACACAGAAACTCTGCTCTGTCGCAATTTTTTTCAAAAGTAAGGTGCTGGTTCATTTGTTTTGTTTTTTACTTTACAGCTGCGATTCCGTTAGTCTGCGCTCACGCGAGTGTCATTAGAAAGATTTCTTTTTTTCCCGTTAAAACAGTGTTTCCGTTGTGTGTGTGTTTGTTGTGAAACTTAAAAAGCAAGGTGGGGGGAGGGAGGAGGAGTTTTACTGTGTAAGACAAGGCAAAGGAAGGGACTAATTCCACACACACACGCACACACACAAATACACGGCGCCTGCGCACACAAACGGAAACACTTATCGGTTGGGATTTATTTGAACTTTTTTTAAAGGTAAAGTGCAGGTTAATTTGTTTTATTTCTACTTTATATATTGTATTAATTATTTTTCTGTATTTATTTTTTAGGGCTGTGGAACGAATTATTTGAGTTTTCATTATTTCTTACGGGAAGATTTGATTATGAGTGTTTTGGAATACGAGCTCACTTCTTGGAACGAATTATGCTCGTAATCCAAGGTTCCACTGTAAATGTTCCCTTCAGGATAAGGGACTCCACTCAACTTTGAATTTGCATCTTAGCATTACAGATATACAGTGAATGTTATATAGACCATATATCCTCACACACATACACGTCATATAGAGTGTGTTGATATGAGTATACACACAAAATAGTACTTACTCATGTGAATTAAAACTCCAGAAAAATAAGAAAAACAAGACAAATGAACAGACAATGCAGAAACAACAATATTAAACAAAACAAAAAAAAAAGATTTCGGGAAGACGAGGATTTCCCAAGGCAGGTTTACTTGCACTTTGTCCTAAAAGCCCCAGCATGAATTACATCCATGAATTGAGCTATGTACTGTATGGCTGGACAGGGTTAAAACCACAACCACAAGGACAAACTGAATCAGATAAGAGTGGAAGAGAATGGTGGGAGGTGGGGTGGGGTGGGGTACGGTAGTGTAGGGTGGAGTGGGGATTAAGAAGAGCAGGTGGGTGTAATCACCAAAGCAGAACCCTGCAGGCTCAGAGGAGGCTCGTGGAAGCTATGCTCGGGCTGGACGCTTGTTTGTCGGGCCCAGGCGCTCTGCAGAGTGCTGACATGAGAGCTGGACGGCTCCGACGGAGGGACGAACAGGTAAGAGTGGTGAGTGGGGGGGTGGCCTTCGCATGTTCCGCTTCCTCTGTCGGACGTATAAATCTGCATCGATGTCTGGGGAATGGACTGAGCGAGCGAGGCGTCCTGACACGGGCGTCCCGCGTGCGGTAGAGGCGGCGAGTGAAAGTCTCCGGTGTCGGATGAGGCCACCGAGTCGCTGGAAGGGTCCGGGCTGCGCTCTTTTTGAGCGTGGAGCAACAGCAGGCTTCCCGGAGGCAGCGGCATCTCCGGGCTCGTGTAGCTCCCCAGTTCCTCGGTGACGGGCTGCAGCCGACTACATGGGCCCGTGTTTCCGGATGCCTCGTCGAGCGCGAGCTCCATAGAGCCACGCCGGGCTCGGTACTGTCTCGCAGCAGACAGCACTCCTGGTTCTGCCTGGATGTTGTGCGTTTGGAACTCGAAAGCGGTGGCAGGGTCGGGCGTGTGCGCCAGCACTGGCGGGGCAGAATGAGGAAATGACGGGTGAGGCGGGTAGCAGGGTTCTTGTGGCATGCTAACGAGTGCTGTCTGAGGGACAGGACTGTGGTTCCGTCGCATCAGGCTCGAGACGTGTGGGTGCAGGTAGCCCGGGCTGGGCTGAGGGCTCTCGTATGCCAGGTTTGCAGCAGCAACCGCCTGCATTTGCTGATGGAGGGTGATCTGGTTCAGCTGTTGTGCCGTTATCGGGTATCCACTGTACGCCATGGCTTCCAGGTGATCCAGCAGAACGGCCTGGTTGAGACTCAGTCTACGCACAACTTCCTCCTGCTCCATTCGGATGTCCTTATAGCCGTGTAAGGACTCGGGCGAAGCCTGCATGTTCTCGGCCAGTCTATGAGCCGCTACGTTCGGCAGCTGGAAGTGCGACGGCTCGTGAGCGTCAATGCTAGAGAACGGGTGGAGGCTGCTCCCATAGCTGCGGTACGCGGGCTGAAAGTGCCGCGTATGGGCCTCTAAGATGGAGGTGCTCCTGCGGCGTTGCACGTTGAAGCCTTTAGGTGTGCACGACGGTGGCGGGGAGAAGGAGACCGGCCGCTCGGGGATGGAGGGGAAAGAGAGCGGCGGGTCGTACACGCCCGAGCCCCCTCCAGCGCCAAACGGCTGAGCCAGAGACTGAGGCTAAAGTGACGATAATAATAACAACAACAACAACACATGGCATTGTCGTGAGGTAGCAAAAAAAGGCAGCATCATAAATATGCACAAAGAGCAAGAGAGAAAGAGAATAGACAAATCATATCATCATCACAAAGCAAAGAAACCTCAAGAATGGGGCATAAAAGCAAAAACATACTGTAGCAGCATATAGGTGTGGAATTAAATACAGACAGGGTGAAGGGTTCGTAGCTCCATGTTCTGACCGATTGCTGATGCGCTGGATATAAAAATACATCTTCCAGTGGAGCAGCAGTCAGTCCTAGTTTTTAGAAGGCCGCAAGAACCCTAAAGCATCTGTATTTAATGTGAAAAGGAGCGCTCATGATGGGCCGGCCTCGGGAACGTAAGGCACGCGGGAGTTCAAAAACGTTTACCTTATCATCAAAATGCAGGATTTTATTTTCATTTTTTATTTTTATTTTTTTTATTCCTTTTGATCACACATACTGCTTAGCTTTAATGTGTGATGGAAAACGTTTTCCAGCATTCAGGCTTTTATTCTGAGAAATATAACAAGTATGCTTCCTGGTCAATTAAAGTCAAAAGTCAAAAGATTAAGCATGTTTGGTGATTGAGGTATGAAACGCGCTCAGCAGCTCTCTTCACCATGACCCACTCATGTTACAATGCTTATTAATGCTTAGGGCCTCCTGGAATGGAAATAACACATTTCACAACACAAATCTCTCTTTATAATATTTTTCCAGTTTATTTTCTCCCTGCCATTTAAAAGTGAAATACAAAATGCATACAGCTTTAAACCAAAAAGATAACATTAAAGTGTCTCATACATTTCCTATCTCATTTTTCTACTCGTTCCAGATATCAGGGGAGAAATGTTGTATGAGAAAGTTTAAAATGGACATATTTTATGCAAGTGTGCCAGTAAGAGATAACGCTGCTACGGGTTAAAACTATTCAGTTATTGTGACTGAATGTGCTGTGTCACTGGTGCAGGCAGCCACCGAGGTGTGCCTTAATCTGAAAAAGTGGCAGTGACTGCGGCATTAAAGGGACAGACGCTACGTCTGAGGGAAGAGTGTGACACGACGCTCTAGCACAAAGTAACCCAGACAGGAATGTTGATTTTGAGTGAATTAGGTACAGCATTGCTTCTATACTATGCTACTGGTAGCTTTTTATGACACAGAAGTTGACTACTGTGTGTCAAAAGGCTATAAAAAATAAAAAAATAAATAAAAACTGTTTTATCAGAAATTTAACAATCTTCAGCATCTGGCCTTGCTTATCTTCAGTATGTTGAGATGATAATATTAATAATAACAACAACTCTTGGAATGAGTGCGTTTTAAAAAACGTACAGCGGTTCTGTGAAGTGCGCGGAATGAAGGTATGAGATCAGGTTGCACACTCAAGCGCATACTAAAAATATACAGCCCCATCTGTTGAATTTTGAGATGGCCTTTTTTTTTTTTTCCCCCCCAAGGAGTTTTGAACGCCGCGTGCCTGTGTGTGCCGATGAGACCAGACCCATCGGGACGCTCCTGCTTCACCCATACACATGAACATACAGGGCTGGCAAAGAGTGCTGGGAGGCTGGAGCGGCGCCGGGGCAACACACTCTCCAGTGCCTTGGACAGACGTCCCGCAAACGTCTCGCCGTCTGACGTCCCCGGTCTGGGGGAGAGCACCGGAGGAGGAGTGGAGGGAAGCTTGGGAGGGTACGATGGAGAAGGAGCGCAGGGAAAGCAGGGCACGCAAACGGACATGCTACGACCACGACGCACAGCGGGAGGTGGAGAGGGCTGCGGGCGAAGGAGGGGGTGGGGGGGGGGGTAGAAATGTAAACTGATGCAACGGAGGAAACCGGATAAATAACAGGAACCAAAGAAGAAAAAATAAATTAATAACAGAAGACAAAAACATCAGCACAGAAACTTTAAACAGAACAAGAGAGAGAGAGCAAGATGAACAGAATATAAATCCTCTCACACACACATCTACTGTACGTCAGTCTGAAGCTATTCAAATTATGAAGAAGAATAGTTCGTGCTAAAGTAAGCTTGATTTAGGAAATGTTCTGGATGTTTATCCAGATCGATCAATCAATAAATAAATAAATTTTAACATTGTAGTCCAGATTGAACAGGAACACTATCATATTTCTAAAGCACTTAATGGTATTTGTTTAAATATTAAAAATATTATATATTACACATTGATTTTTATTTTTATTTTTTTTTACATTTAAGGGCTGTAAAGATATTTTATAACACAAAACAAAACTATAAATTAGGAAGAACACATCTGAACAGAGGGACAATAAGAAATAAATACAACAAATAACACGTCAATTAAATAATCTGAACAAATGAATAACAACTTGAAAAACATCAGTGCTGTGCAGACTCCAGACTCATCATCATCATCATCATCATCAGTTTCGGAAAGAAACAAGTCAGCATCAAGTGTCTTCAGATTATCAGAACAAAAAAGAAAAATTCAAGGAAACTGGATTCATTATTTCGGAAAAAAATTCTAAAATAAATGTTAAAAAAAAAAAAAAACTAAAGAAAAGCAAGAGAAGGAATAAAGACACTAAACATATATTTTAGAATATTTGACCAACCTAACAAATTCAGTACTCATGTTCCTTTTATATATATAAAAAATGGATGTAATTAAAAAAAATAATTATGGATGACAAAAACACGGAATGCTTAATGAAGCCCCAAAGCTCATGGGAACTGCATGAGTGGTTTAATTTCAGTCAGAACGCCAGGGTACGAATAAAATATGCGAATGACAATTTGGGGAGAGAGAGAGAGAGAGAGAGAGAGAGAGAGAGAGAGAGAGCGAGCACACTGGAGTGATGAGCTGATGGGAGTCTGGCACTCGGCACCGCACTGCTGTATCTCACAAAGGGACCAAACTCAATGTGGAGCAATAAACCGAACATGACACAAATAAGGAACTCATAAACGACATAATAATAAGCGTGTGGGAATGTGGAAGAGAGCCAGCGTGAGAGTGCACAGGAGCTGTTATACAGTAGATAATGATACCGTCTGTCTGTCTGTGTGTGTGTCTGTGCGTGTGTCAATGCAAACCCTGGAGTGCTGTTTTGTTTTGTGTTTTTGTCAGTAGATTTGTTGTCTTGCTGTCACAGGCATCATTCCTTAAACAAACTATAAGCTCACACAAACCACATGACCACAGCGTGAAAAGAAAACTGGTTAAGACATGCATCGCAAAACATTCACACACCCAAACTAGCAGCATTCAGGATGGACACGGAGCTCGTCTAATCCCAAGTCGATCATCTTATCTCCATCTGTATCTTTAACATCTCCTGAGTGTGACCGCTAACTCTGGCTTTTTTTTTTTTATATATAATTTAATCTCTGTCCCTTTAAACTCCCAATTAAAAGTCTAGCCAGTCACCCTGATATACATCAAATAGATTCAGAAAAAAACAGTAAACAAGTAGTGGATGTGATTAGGCAGAAATTGAGCTGTTTACACTGAACTTGTGCACTGCTTACTGCCGTATTACGATTCTCACCTTGGTTGTTTAGATGCTTTTACACCACAAGCCTTACGATTGGTCCTTGCTGATTGGGCTGATGGTACTGATGTTTTATATCAAAGTAGCTCTGACAGTAATCGGCTACGGTAAGCATCATCATCAAACACAAGGTTTAAAAAACAAAAAAACAAAAAAACATGCATTTGCATTTAAAGCGGCAACTCTTGCTTTGTGAACTTACACCTGCTTTGTAATACATTAAAATACATTACAGTTGCACTTGCTTTGTAATACATTAAATTAAACATGATAACGGTTTTGTTTATGTATTACAATGTAAACACATTGCAAACAAATGGTTAAGGATATGATCTGTTATGATGTCATAAATAAAAAACACCATTAATCGATTATCATTAACAAATCACTGGGGTCAAAGACACTCGCTGGAGTGCTGCTATAGGAAAAATAAACAACGACAGAAAAGGTGTGAAGTGGCCTTAAATAAAGCACGACTATCACATCACATCACATCTTAACCGCCAGCTGATCTTTTAAGTGCTCTGTTTAACTTTTGCACTAGGTAAGATTTAGGTCCAAATATAATCGTTTAGACTTAAACATAATAATAATACGTTAGAAGCATTTATATTCCTAACTGTTTTTGCCATATTTATTTCCCATCAGTAGGAGCTATTACAAATATACTTTAAGTTCAATAAGCTGACTAGTAAGGAGGGAGTTTAAGGGGTTAACGCATGGGCTATGAGCTAAATCAAATCCTTAAATCGCTGTTTTGTCAGAGAAACTGCTTGCGAGGTGATTAATTACAGGGTGCGCCGCTCTAAAGCCTAACTCGAACAGGCTGCATGGTGGGAAATGAGAGCTCTCCTCTACGCTACCCTCTCTCTGCTGCCTCTCCGTCATTATGAGTGTTAAGTCTTACCATGGGCTGTGGGGGGAATGCAGGGTGCTGCTGGGTCGTTTGTGAGCCAGTGGGGTAGGAGGGCTGCGCAGGCTGCTGCTGTTGCTGCTGCTGGTGGTGCTGGTGGTGCTGGGGGGTCTGATGAGATGCCGCAGGAGAACTATAAGACATGGTGAGCTGACACTCTGAGAAGATGGAGGAACCCTGGCCGCTGTCCATCGTAGCTTCAGCTGGGGAGAGAAAGCGCAGAGTGACGCACACTGGGAAGAAATCAGAATTCCCATACGTTAAGCCCAATTAAATTCCTTTTAAAATGACATTTGTTTTTAAAGTAATCTCACCAGGTGTTCAAGGAAAACTGGGACTTTTTTTTCACA
This sequence comes from Clarias magur, assembly GCA_013621035.1. NCBI lineage: Eukaryota > Metazoa > Chordata > Actinopteri > Siluriformes > Clariidae > Clarias > Clarias magur. The sequence goes on from QNUK01000376.1 coordinate 222,617, forward strand.
AGATTCAGAAATGTACTTAAGATTCAACATCAACAGAATTCCAATAAATGCTTGTTGGGGATTAAATCTTAAATCTTTACATTAGATGGTATAACTGTACTTTTGAACGAAATCCCAATAATACCAAAATGATAAGGTGCCTGAGAATTGGTTACTACTAGTACATACAGGAGACTGCACCTTGCTGGTACAGCAGCTGTTGGAGTTGGTCTGTTTCAAACTCCTCTGGTTCAAGCTGTCCAGGGCCGGGAGTGGGCGGCTGGAGGCTGCACGGAGTCTGAGTGGCTCCCGGCGTTCCCGGAGGGCCGAAATGCAAGGCCTTCTGAGACTCGCTCAGCATTTGAGCCTGATCAGCTTCCTGTTTACGCTTCTCCTGCTCCTCTCGCACCAACTTTATCTGTTCTCGTTTACGGCAGATCAGTGACACGCGGTCTTTGATGGCCTTGGCCATGGTCTTGTGGTCGGCCTCGCACACGTATCCCGACTCGACCTGTGGATCGGCAGAGCGTGCGTCAGAATGTTCGATCGGCGTATAAACGGGTATAGAGTTATATGGTTAGATCTAGAGGAACCTTTGAGGAACCACCCACCATTTCTTGGGCCACGTCTTCAGGGACATCCTTATGGAGGTCGAAGGAGAACTCGATAGCTTCGTTGTCTTTATATTTGCCTTTCAGCTTTTTGGCGTCTTCGATGCGCAGCCAGAGCTTGATGGCGATCAGTTCCCCATCGTCCTCCTCAGCCAGCTCCACTCGCACTCCTGTCTCCTCTTGGAAGAAGGCGTGGTTCAGCAGGACTTTGATGGCATATCTGTGAAGTAAAGAAAGAAAGAGGGAGAGATTCAGATGATACGGACGGATCAATTTCAATAAAGTTACACCGAACGGCTTAATAAGCAAAAGTAAAAATCACATGACTTGGACTAGCCACAGAAATGAATCTGTATAAATGACATCATACAGTATGTTGAGACACACACCTGCTCGCAGGCTGCTTTTATTCATAATTACCATTTTTTCTTTACATCCTCCAGTATAAATATAGCAACATTAAGGGACAACAACAATCTAATAAAATCCCATCATATGTTAGAAAACCTACCATCGAAACCAATTTTTGATAAAGGTTTGTACACACTCAGGATCTTCTCTACTGGCTTCGAGCTCCTCACTGAGTCAACATGAAAGATCTACATGAAAACTAGTCATTTTGGGAAACATTCAAGTAAAAACTAGCGATTAAACAAAAACACAACTCTAATATTTGTTTCATTTATTTACTTTAACTTCTGACAGAAAACAGATTCCATGTAGCAGAGTACATGGATAAATCTTTTTTTTTTTAAGCATCCTGCAGTCATTTACGACATACTGCCAAAACTTTACAGGAACTGAGTCCAAGTCAGCAATTATATTCATTAGCGAGCTCCTACGCTCGCATCCCTCTTGACATGCTCCAGGTGATTTATTTAATGCGCCTCATTGAAGTGTCTAATGACAAAATAAACAGGTGAAACAGTTTGTTGTGACGGACGCGATGTGAAACTGAAAGGTTGAGTAATTCCGTAAATTCTTACCTGAAATTGTTTAGAAATACAAAAAGACACGAGCCTATTGTTTTAGAATGTGACTCTCATTTTTTTTTTAAATAAGGGTGTGCGAAGTTTTACACTCAGAACAGAACAGAACATTTTTCCTTTCATTTCTTTATCATCCGTTTCCACACTCGTAACCCTTTCACAAAGCATGAATGACGAAGGCTCGCTGAGCCGAGTTGGCTTTTTAGTAAAGCCTAACCACATGGGCTTCGAAATTCAATCAGCACAGTGCCTGAACTTGGATTGAGATGAGAAATAATTGCTTTAAGAAAACACAGCACTGCCAAACCTAATACTAATGTGACCTTAGACTGTGTGCAACTCGATAAGGGGAGACTACGCTGGACAAAAAGTTTCAGATGAGAACTGAAAAGCCTTTATCATCACCTGGGAGAATAGTTCTGACTTACTGCAAAGTTAACACTGTTGAAGATATTAATCTTATACTTTTGATTGGGACTAATGGCGAAAGAAAACATGAACCTGAGAGACAAACATCCATGCATTTGTGTCAGGAAATTCTTATGTTTATTTTTTTAGTCACATTTTTGTCTTTTGGTGTTTTTTTTGCTTTATTTGATTGTGTTACTAGAAAAAAAAAATTCAGCCCAAGTCGCAGCCCAAGCACGAGTGTGTGTGTGGGTTCTGATCATAAGCTCAAATGAGCACACCGCTGCACACTCTAACACACTCCTGCAATCATGATCCTCGCTGCTTCCACCTCACTCACACAGTTATTTTAGGTCTCCAAAAATCAAGAAATCCTCTGCTTACCTTTCATCTTTGTTCTGTCGAATGCAACCTTCGATGATCTCCTTCACCTCGGGTATTGCCACCTTATCGAAGCTGCTCGGTTTCACGCCCTGCGCAGTGAAAAACGGAGATAAGACGCCTGAATCACTGTGTTAATAATAACAACAACAACACTAGGAATGATATGACAAACATATCAGGTTGTGATACTTCGAGATGTTACCGTTCTATATTTGTTTTGAAATCTTAGCAGAGTTGCCTTTTGGAAGAACTATAAAAAAAACTCCTAATAATCCACTGCAATGAAAAGCAGACATCCTAATGTATTCCTAGCAAGAAATTTGATCACATCACAATACCCGCGATCCACCCGAAAAGTATACTGTACCAGAATTCTTTACAATCTCCCTACTATATCATATGGCCCAGGACTAATACAACATCTAATTGTCAGTACTACAGATATAATGCTACGTGCTTGTCCACTCTACCTGCTTATTTCCTTCTCCCTCCCGAAAAGATTCAACATTTCATCCATCAGCGAAACCTTATCTACAAATACAAACGCTTAAAACACCGACATGTAACGCTTTCGAATCAGTGTTTCGTTTTATAAGGCAGGGAATTCAGTCACTGCTATGAATTATTCAGTGACCATATTAATCCAAAAGTGTGTGTATGTGAAACGAGAGAGAGAGAGAGAGAGAGAGATTTTAAACCTAGACTTACATAGGAGGCGTTTTATTACTTAAGGGGTTTAAAACTCATTACATTAACATTTAGAGTGTTTAGTAGTCATTCTTAGAGAACAAAGCAATTTACACCAGTGCTTCATATTAATATTAAATAATATCGTCATGCTACTTGAACGGAATTGAGTTGAGACCCTGTAAGAAGGGGAAATTTATACAAACCTTTCTTTAAAAAATAAATTAAAAAACCTTAAATACAATACTAACATGTTAATCATGTCTATTAATTAATGTCCTAAAGAGATCTCAGAGCCGGTAACCTGTGCTGTCCAAACAGCTGAGTCACTAACCACTTTAACATCTAGGAATTAATATGTTTTAGCTTCATACTTCTATCTGCACTGGCCTGATGATCTGCTTTACTTTTAGTCCACAAATCGTGCTCATGCTTGAAAGTCACTCTAAATAAGAACGACCGCTGGATCCGCCGTAAGCCGGAAAAAAAGGAGGTCGAGGCACTTAAGAAGAGGTGGTCTTGCACAAAAACAGGCTTTGCTTCAAAAATATTGGTCACAACAAGATTAAGTGCAGCACTAGTTTTTGGTCAGATGAGAAATAAAAAATGAAAAAAATAAAATAAAAATAAAAAACGCATCGTATACAGACTGTAGAGAAACTAAAAAAAAAATAAATAAAATGGAATGGCATCAGCACAGTGTTAATTTCTCATTAGTCTCACAATTGGGCAGGTTTGTACTTTGTATTTGAGTGACATATTATAACCAACACCCACAGGTACGCACTTGAATATAAACAGAGAATATAAATAAATACAGAGAGAGAAAGTTCGGTCTAATTTGATGTAGAAACAAAGATGCATTATTTTCCTGTTTTACAAACTGATTTGGTCTCAGCGTTAAGGATTAGGTGCCCAGGGCACAGGCTGTGGACGGACGACAGCTGTTTAGAGCTGCCGGTGATGGCGATTAGTGGAGCTGTCTAGTGTAATTGAGTTTGGTTCAGGGCAATGAACTGCACATTAGTACACCCTGAAGCAGTAAACGATTACAAACTCACTATCTGAAAATGAAATAAAAAAAATAAAAATAAAAAAAAACAAGGATTTTGTTTTGTTTTAGTAAATTGTTTTTATTGTCATTTTATCCCAGTGAGCAGTTTTGAAAGCAGTGCTCTGAATCCTCCAATATCAAAGCAGAAAATAGATAAGTCAAAACAAAACAATCAAAAAAAAAAAAAAAAAAAAAAGGATCTAAGGAACTTACCAGAGATAACCCTGCACGCAAAGTGCCGATGGCTATACGCTGCATTTTTCTAGCCGGCTGCACTATTTATGAATCTGACAAGTCTTCGCTTATATACTGTCCACTCGGTCAGATTCCAACGCCAAACAAAGTTAAAGATGACTGATCTAACACAATTAAACCAGAAAGGCCCAAGAATCGCAATAACAGGGTGATTAAAAAGGACGCTTGCAGAGAACAGGTCCCTTTAATCTGAACGCATGCTGCTTTGTGCTCTTTCATAGTCCGACAAAATACTGTAAAAGACCAATCACAGCTAATCAATTTTTTCTACTTCTGAAAGTACATTGAGGAGAGCGAGCGAGAAAGTTTCAGATGGACTCAAAGGTGGAGGCTGACTGATGAGAGAGAGAGAAAAAAGAAAACCCACGAAAAGCAATTACGAGCCGCATATCTCGCTTTATGCTTCCTGTGTAATGGTCTTATTTTCCGCTCGGGTTTGTTCGAGGAGCGCACGCCGTAATTGTGCTTAAGGGTCTGCTGGATTAAGCCGTTTCCATGAGAACGAGAGACGAGAATAACTCGGACGTTATCTCCGATTGACTGAGTTCAGGATGAGCTGTCAGATCCGACTTATTACAACTGCTGTCTTTAAGTGTCATTAAAAACAAATTTAAAGCGATGAAGTCGAGAGAGATCGAGAGAGGATTGCAGGAAATTTTCAGACACGAAGCGTGAACGTGTGAAGATCTGAGGGACGCGGAGGACAAACGTTTGAAGGTGCTTGGAAAGGGTGTCTTAACTGCTTCTACTGTATGGCGCTTCGTCTGCATCTCCATCAGTGTGCACGGAAAGCAGCAACTAAGCACGAGTGCTCAGAATAACTTTCTGTATATTTAATTCATATCGATATCATTTACTACTTTTCTGCTGTACCTGGTTGAAACTCAGGCTAGAGCTCCCTCTCTTTCTCTCTGAATGCTGAAGAATAGTAACGTTTCAGTTTCTGAATCTTGGCTCTAAGCCCCTGTAAGCTCACACTGAGCCAGACGCAGGGTGAGACAGCAGAAGGTTCTAGAAGGACGGGTGACGAGATCGGTTATGGTCCTGCACCTGTTGGCACATACAGGAAGCTCGAGATGCTGCCTGCAATCTGCTGCTCACTCTGCCACGCTCTTTCAGAGGCTTTCAGACGCACTCTCGGCCGCCAGGCTTTTCAATCTGCGCCCACCCAACAGCGCAGAAATAACAGGCTTTTAAAAGAAGCCAATGAAACCTTGTGCAGTCAGAGGCCATTTAAAAATCTGTGATCTTGACTACATATCTGTTCTCTCAGAGCCTACAGTAGTTCTATGAAAGAATTTCTCATTTTGAAGTGATTTAGGTTGTTCTTTTGCTTCGGGAGAAACAATGTTATCCTTTAACCCAAGTGGTCCCAGAATCTGTACAAACAGGAAACATGTTTCTATCCGAGTGTTTACTTGCTTTCATGTTTATAAATGTTTGATGAAGGCTTTAGCAAAGGTTTTATTAGGGGTAATATGAATAATACACACGTGGACAAAATTGTTAACCCTAACCCTAACCCTTTGGTCAATGAAAGAAAAACTCATAAGGGTCACAGAAATAACTTTCATCTGACAAATGTAATAATAAATAAAAATTCTATGAATGTTAACCAATGAAAGTCAGACAAAGTCAGACACTTTTCAACCATGCTTCAACGGAATTATTTAAAAAAAAATAAACTCATGGAACAGGCTTGGACAAAAATGATGGTACCCCTAAAAAATACTGAAATGTGACCAAGGGGACATGTTAATTCAAGGTGTGTCCACTAATTAGCATCACAGGTGTCTACAATCTTGTAATCAGTCAGTGGGCCTATATAGAGGGCTCCAGGTCGTCACTGTGTTGTTTGGTGACATGGTATGTACCACACTCAACATGGACCAGAGGAAGCGAAGGAAAGAGTTGTCTCAGGAGAGTCGAAAGAAAATTATAGACAAGCATGTTAAAGGTAAAGGCTATAAGACCATTTCCAAGCAGCTAGATGTTCCTGTGACTACAGTTGCACATATTATTCAGAAACTTAAGATCCATGGGACTGTAGCCAACCTCCCTGGACGTGGCCGCACGAGGAAAATTGATGACAAATCAAAGTGACGGATAATCCGAATGGTAACAAAAGAGCCCAGAAAGACTTCTAAAGAGATCCAAGGTGAACTTCATGCTCAAGGAACATCAGTGTCAGATCTCACCATCCGTCGTTGTTTCAGCCAAAGTGGACTACATGGGAGACGACCAAGGAGGACACCATTGTTGAAAACAAATCATAAAAAAGCCAGACTGGAATATGCCAAACTACATGTTGACAAACCACAAAGCTTCTGGGAGAATGTCTTATGGACAGATGAGACAAAAATGGAACTTTTTGCCAAGGCACATCAGCTCTATGTTCACAGACGGAAAAATGAAGCATATGAAGAAAAGAACACTGTCCCTACTGTGAAACATGGACGAGGCTCTGTTATGTTCTGGGGCTGCTTTCCTGCATCTGGCACAGGGTGTCTTGAATCTGTACAGGGTACAATGAAATCTCAAGACTATCAAGGGATTCTAGAGAGAAATGTGCTGGCCAGTGTCAGAAAGCTGGGTCTCAGTCGCAGGTCATGGGTCTTGCAACAGGACAATGAACCAAAACACATAGCTAAAAACACCCAAGAATGGCTAAGAGGAAAACATTGGACTATTCTAAAGTGGCCTTCTATGAGCCCTGACCTCAATCCTATTGAGCATCTTTGGAAGGAGCTGAAACATGCTGTCTGGAAAAGGCACCCTTCAAACCGGAAACAACTGGAGCAGCTTGCTCATGAGGAGTGGGCCAAAATACCTGCAGAGAGAAGTCTCATTGACAGTTACAGGAATCGTTTGATTGCAGTGATTGCCTCAAAAGGTTGTGCAACAAACTATTAAGTTAGGGGTACCATCATTTTTGTCCAGGCCTGTTCCATGAGTTCATTTTTTAAAATAATTAGGTTGAAGCATGGTTGAAAAGCAATGTCTGACTTTCATTGGTTAACAGATTAAAGTTATTTCTGTAACCATTGTGAGTTTTTCTTTCATTGACCGAAGGGTACCAACAATTTTGTCCACGTGTGTATAACTTCCTAACCGAACTTTCAATAAAGCTCTAATAGCTTACAAAAGCCACAAAACACAATACTGTTCTTGCAAGAGCTGTTCTACAACAGCTGACCTTCATGTCTTAAAATAACTAGTTGTTGTTGTTAATTAATTACCTAATGCTAGATATGTTTTTTCATAGTTTTGAAAACTCACGTATCGTCCTAAAATGCAGAAACTAAATCCAAACTTTTGACTGGTACTGTCTGTTACAAGATCAAAAGGTTCAGAGTTAGAAATACATGTACATGAAATTTCAAGTTCCAACGTTGCCTTGTTCTGAAATTTCAAGTTCCAAAGTTGCCTTGTTCTGAAATTTCAAGTTCCAAAGTTGCCATGTTCTGAAATTTCAAGTTCCAAAGTTGCCATGTTCTGAAATTTCAAGTTCCAAAGTTGCCATGTTCTGAAATTTCAAGTTCCAAAGTTGCCATGTTCTGAAATTTCAAGTTCCGAAGTTGCCATGTTCTGAAATTTCAAGTTCCGAAGTTGCCTTGTTCTGAAATTTCAAGTTCCGAAGTTGCCTTGTTCTGAAATTTCAAGTTCCGAAGTTGCCTTGTTCTGAAATTTCAAGTTCCGAAGTTGCCTTGTTCTGAAATTTCAAGTTCCGAAGTTGCCTTGTTCTGAAATTTCAAGTTCCGAAGTTGCCTTGTTCTGAAATTTCAAGTTCCGAAGTTGCCTTGTTCTGAAAGTTCAAGTTCTGAAGTTGCCTTGTTCGGAAGCAGCTGAGTAGTCAGGGAATAGAAAACACCATGACTCAGTGCTGCCCCAACCTGGTAACATATCCTGCACTAACCCATAGTCTTATTGCCATAATATTGACATCAAAAAGTGCAACCTGTTCCAAGCTCAAGTTTAACATCACCTGTGTGATGTTTGTTCTAAATACATTAAAGCATGGATTAATTCTGAATTTATATAGTTAATGATTAGGATTGTTGTGTTTATAAAATTCTCGCCCTAAGAAGAAAAAAACAAAACAATCATCATCGTTCAAGAAGATGGAAATCATATGATTAGTCAACTGAACAGCCCGTCCTCCTGCAGGCTCATGACTGCTTTGTTATCTTCCAGCAGCAAAACAAGCATTAATGGGAAAGGAAATGAAAGGCCACCTATTAAGGCCTACATTTAGACTGGGTTTACACACACACACACACACACACACACACACACACACACACACACACACACACACACACACACACACACACACACACACACACACACACACACAGTCTCAGCTCCATGGTAAACTGGGATTAAATAGCCACTGCATGTCAATAAATGCCCTTTAAGGACAAACGTGGATATGTTAAACTGTGGTATCGCACACTGAGATTGGATCGCACAAGGGGCTAAAGTTATATTAAAGGTACTAATGTCATGTTACATAAAAACAAACTATATTATATAGATCAAACCAGATGTTACACGAGAGCTTTTTTTTAACATTTCATTTATAAGAGACCTAAAAGGAACAACAGGAGCTAATCTTAAACCAAGAAAACCTTGATGTTTTTATTTTTTCTGTGTGCTGGAGTGTGTTAATGCAGTTTTTGAGAGTTCGGAGCTTTCAGTACAGGGTGACCTCATTTTATGAAAAGATCCCAAGCGCATTTAGAAGAATGAGAGTCCATGCAGGGCTTTTTTTTTTTTTTTTTAAGTGAAATCTTTTCCAGCACCTTCTGGGTGGTTAATCAGATGTGTTTTTTTCCTACCAGTACTGCAGTGTTTAACAGTTCAGCTCGAAATTGTATGGTTTTGGCACATGAGAACACAAATAGCTAAATATCCATGCAGAATGAGTTCTGGTGCTGAATGACCTGGAAAAGACACTAGCTAAGGATCTGGTACTCGACTAATGCAGAAAGCAGAACTATACTATATAATGTACATAGAATTTCTCTATTTGGCCCTTGTTGAAAAAATCCTGTAGTGTTGGTTTTTGCCATTTAATTTAGCTAACCGTGTATATTTCACTCAAGAAAAAGCTAAATGCTTGTCTTTTAACTGTAGCTTCTTAACTGTAGCTTCTTATAATAAAAAAATATTTATTTATTACAAGTGAGAAAGATGTAGTTAGAAATGATACAATAATAGTTATATTATATACTTGCTTTGATATTGCTGATTCGATCTTGTTAACGTCTATAATATTTAAACCTGCTACTTATTTTCTAGGTTTTGAAATATTACTAACTACTAAGAATATAATATAATATGCAACTTTAATACGCTGTATAACTTGTGTTAAGGATTGTTTAAATATTATGTCTTGTACAAAGCGATAATTCAATTGCCAGTCTTCTGGTCCACACTCCAGTGCAGAAGGTGTCAGTATTGCACCTTTAACCACTCATGAACTAAAAAACAAGGGAAGATGGCATACGCTTGATAAACCAAGGGATTTTAGTGGTAATTTTTGTGTTTATTGATTTTTGTCAGTAAAGCTGCTTTGCGACAATGTCAGTTGTTAAAAACGCTATACAAATAAGCGTCGTGTGTTAAAGGTGAGATACTCACGCTGGTGACCCTCCGGTAGATTTGCGCCGGGTTCTGGCACTCGGAGTACGGGTACTCTGACGTAGCCATCTCCAACATGCACATCCCAAAGGCGTACACGTCCACAGATTCGTCATACTTCTCCTCATACATCTCAGGCGCCATGAACTCAGGGGTACCTTAAAGCAAAAGAACCATTCAGAACTCTGAAACGGGCACTTACACTCACCCAAGCAGGGCCACGGAAGGGAAGAGGAGTCCGAGTGCCCCTGTTTCCTGCTTGCGATCACCCTGAGAGGACAGAGAGAAGGGAGCAGATGGGAGGAAAACAATGAAAAAGAAAAAAATTTAATATAAAAAAAAAAACAGAAGGTGGGGATAAATCAGTCTCAGTTATTAAAGAAGGAAACATCTCGTTTTTTGTTTGTCCCCCCCCCATGTGCTAGACTTTTTTTTTCTGCTTTTAACATGGAGATGCTGATGTACAAAGAAAGAGTGTAGCACCAAAACAGTCATACGAGCTCATGCTTCTGCTTAAGTCTTTCCATAAAATAAGGATGTTAAAGAAAGCTACTCACCTTTGATCTAGACTTTGCAAACTAATTAAGTTTGATGAAAGAAAATGTCTCGCACAGAAGGGGGTAAAAAGATTTTTTATTTATTTAATTCAAATGTTTCAAACCTTTTTTATTGTAGGCTCGTTAACTTACCAGGGCATACATAGTAGAGCATACTTACTGTCTGAACTGCTGCACATTAAATTATCCATAGAGCACAGTGACGAGCACGTGTGCCTACAATTTCCTACAATTTCAAAGCAGAACACATACTCAAGAGAGGAATAAAGTAAAAGAGACATGAAATTCAGGTATCTTTAAAGGGAGAAAGACACAGGGCTGAGAGGGAAGGAGAACAAACGTGACGAGGCGGAGAGAAAAGCTCTTGAAGAACACTAGGACATTTTATCCGTTAGCGTCCACGGTTCTCTAAAGCGGCTCCTGATAAGCCACGGGAGAAATTCCAATGCGGCTGAAACACTAAACACCGAAATTATAAACTTAAACATGCCACCTTTTCATATTAATTTTGAAGTGCTTTCATTTACAAGCCAGTTAGCTGTTTGTTGTGCTTGTTATTGTTTCCAGCAGAACACAGAGGTGTTTTCCCTGCAAATTACAAGATTTCAATAAACCCTCCAGACTCTCCTCGGTTGCCAGGAAAACTGTGGTTCCGTTACACACACACACACACACAAAAAAAAAAAAACCCTCGTTCACTATTACACTCGGATGTTTCAACGTTCTAACCTCAATCGAGTCATTAAAGAGGTAAAACCTTGGCCGTACCTATAACGCTTTTGGCAAAAGAAGAGCACTTCAGAGTGGCCAGGCCCAGGTCGCCGATCTTCACGGAGCCGGTGGGACCCGTGATGAAGATGTTGTCGCACTTCAGGTCTCGGTGGATGATGGGAGGAGTCCTGGTGTGGAGGAAGTGGAGGCCCTTTAGGATCTGACGGCACCAGCTCCTCAGGACCTTGATCTTCATCACCTTGAATCGCTTCAGGTATCTGCACACATCCCAAGAACACATAACGGGTACGAGTGGAGCTTTAATCGATATTCAAGTGCAGATTAACTGATCGCTGAGTACACCCCTCCAATGAAACTTGGATATATTTTAAAGTAGTCAACGTCCAGTTTGTGTAACAGTACAGATTTACTGTCCTCTGAAAATAACACAACATACTGTACAGCCATTACTGTCAAAATAGCTGGCAACAGAAGTCTGCATGTTGAGTTATTGTTGGAGGAAAGTACTGCATATCCAATTTTCATTTCTATAGTATTGTCCAGTGAGAATATATAATAAAGTGGTTGCTGAAATGTGAGGGGTGTACTCCTTTATGTGATATACTGTAAGAAACACTAGCTACGTTTACATGGACAGTAATTCTTCGACCATATTGAAATCAGTTCAATTAAGCACTATTCGGACGGGACTACTTTTACTGGGGGACGTTTGAGTTTGAATTTTTTTCTGCCGACGTCTGTCATTTCATGTATGGATTCGGACGGGACTAACTATCTCCGTGTTTATTACGGAGGTGGGCGTGTCTGTGTTTTACATGTGGGCGTTGCACAAGACCACGTGTTGAGGTTGAGGATTTCTACTGGAGCGTAGAGAGCAGAAACTTGAATACTCGAGATTGTATGGTAGTTCACACTGACCAAAAAACCCAGGAAAACGCACTTAGGACGGGATTAGACTTCTCAGAGGACCGCCGAGTTTGCTGAAAAACAGTAGGTAATTTGCTCTGGAATTTTCCTGGAGGTCGTGTGAGAAAACGACAGACATGGCATATTCGGACGGGATTAAAATCACAAAGTGCCTCTGTGAAACAGAAATTTCTCTAACGTCCCGCAGTAAATCTAGTCCCGTCCGAATAGTGCTTTAGACTGTTTACATGGAAGCAGATCTTATAAGATGCATGTTTACATGCTCAAGGCATTTAATCAGAATATAACTTTTGTGACATGCACAAAGTGTCTCTGCCTGCAGTGACAGGATTAATCTGCTGGAAATATAAACAATGAAAACCACTTCTTTTTTTTTTCTTCACCACTAAATTTGAGGTTAGGTCAGGCCTCTCATCTTTGACGCCTTCTGCGTAATGATTGGTTGCAAAAATTCGGTCTCATCTACGATTGGTTAGATCATGTGAAATGGGGAGCGAATCCAATCAAGTGCTCTTTCATCAGCCAGAGACCCGGTGGATAAAAAGACAGACGTGCGTGAGAGAGTTCAACAGAACTCTTTCAACGGAAAGAATTATATATTTATTCCGACAAGACAGAAACTCACATCAAGTCCTTATGTGGCTAATATTTACGTACGCCTGATCATTGTGACATCACCCTGCGTTTCAAGCTCTGATTGGAAATGCATCCAAAACAGTTTAATCTGTATCTCGTCAGTCTGTTTCCGATTGAGATGTTTACATGATGCGTTTTTTTTTATTCTGATTGGGTGATTATTCTCATCAATCAGTAGAATATTATAGTGCATGTCAACACATGTATCGATGGCAAGGTTGTAAATCATGAATTCAAGATTCTACAACAGTGCAAAAAAAAAAAAAGGAAGGAAAAGGAAGCGTGACGTTTTTTTTGTTTTAAAATTGTTTACATGTGATGTGTGAACGATACAGCAAAGGTTGTGCTTTTCACTGTGTAATGTGGAAACGTTACCAAATCTACTGTGCATATAAAGTAATTATTCTCAGTGCGTTAGCCACTAACAGGGCGAACAATTGCACAAGTAATTACATTATAATGCAATGAATGAAAAGAGGATTGAAAACAGGACAGATCTACAAGTGGTCATGTATTGAGGTTTTCACTGTGAAAAATATTTTTACTATAATCCAGTGATGCGTGGCTTTAGAATCATTATTTAAGTTAATTATACCTACAGCTATTGTAGTAAAAAATAAATAAATAAATAAATAACTCTTCATGTGTGGTTTTGGCTTTGACAGACATCCACTGGAGGGAAGCAGATGGAAGATGATGGACAGAATTAGCTGATTTAAAGGGGCCTTTTGGAAATTCAATTACAAGGGATAACTGGATCGTCCTGTGTCTAAATAAATATAATGTATATATACATCATCAATGAGCGGTAGAAATGCACAGCTACCTGAAACTCAACGCACAACACCTTCTAACTCCATGCTCTTTCCTAATGTTTATTACTTGAAGGCGCCCAAAATACACAATACTCTCCTTGGAAAAGTTGATATTGAGATGTACATCTGCTACTTCTGCTCTGTAAAGCTTCATAACGGCTCTAATATGAGGTGCTGGTTGTTAATTGGTGATTTCTGAGGCTGGTGACTCTAAATGAACTTCTCCTCTGAAGCAGAGGTACATTTTAGTCTTGCTTTCCTGGGAAGGTCTTCATGAGAAACAGTTTCATCATGGAGCTTGATGGGTTTTTGTAAATACTGCTCCAGAACAGCTGACCTTTATGTCAGCTGTTGTTGTTGTTACTTAACTACCCGAGGCCATAGGTGTTTCATATAGTTCATAGATCTGTAATTCCCAGTATTGTTCTAGAATGTAGAAAAATAAATCACTAAACAAAAAATATGGTGCGTCCGGACTTTTGACTGCTACGGTTTGTGCAAGCACTAAAATGACTCGTACAAGTGTTCATTTTGCCGGTATTTGGAGTTACGCTGTCCTTTTTCTTGTTTTTTCCCCTTCACAAACCTCACACTTTGCACAGGTTGATGCTGAAGGGGTTAAAATAATCTCTAGAGAGCTTTATAGCGTGCTTGTTAAATACCCTGTAAAACCCATTTAAACCATTTCAAAAGCCTGTAGCTAATCAGTGTACACACATGGGATAAGAGATAAGTGCAGAGAGAGAGAGAGAGAGAGAGAGAGAGAGAGAGAGAGAGAGAGAGAGAGCAGCTGTGATATTATTTAATGTGGAAGGGGGCGGGGTTATGCTGCTATAATTAAACTGTTTTAAATTTGTATTTATTTTTATTATCATTAGGTCTCTGACTCTAATAAAAAGGCGACCCTTCAGTAGCCTTTTTAAATGTTTTAAATCATTAGTAAACAGGGACAGATGGTACTGGGGCAGTGTGTAATGTGTGTTTCATCAGAGGACATTAATACTTCGCAGCTCTCTGTTTGGAAATGGGGCATCCACGACCCCCATCCCTGTACTTTCATCAGATTATCCCTAATCGAATTTGTTGGAGTTGCACCATAGCCAGGGGCTTAGCGACATAATTCTTATTACATCAACCTGCTTAGTGGAACCGACAGGAAGTGAAGACATACTTGTCATTCAAGACAAATGAAATACACACACCTACTTATCCTAATTAGGAGCTTCTAATGACATTAATTACTGCTGCATTGATGCTATGCTACACCCAACTCTAACCGTGACTTTAATCACACTAACCAAAAGGAAACACATAGCTGCTTTATTTTTTTTAATTAAATAAATAAAATCTGTAGTTTCAAAAAATAAAAAAAAGAAGCAATTTTCCTAATAAGGACCAATGACACAAGGCCAACAAGCTCGGACCATCTTGGAACATTTGATCTAAAAAACAAAAAAACTAATTGTGTGCACTCACACATAGAGGGATATGATATTTATGTCACTAATGTCACTACACTCTGCTTTCTGTTTCTCCGAGGCCAAGCACTTTTTTTTTTAGCTATTATACAGTTATTAGTAGTAGTGGTGGTAGCAGCTGTAGTAATAGGAGTAGTATTAACGTTAACGAGAATTCTGAAGTTCAGCAGCATAGTATTGCTAAACAAAATACTATTCTATATTAAATTGGTTACTGTTATGAAATACATACAGCAGCACTGTGATAAGATATACAGTAAGTCCCCGACTTATGAACAAGTTCCGTTAGTAAGTTGGATTCGTTCGCAAGTCTGACAAAGTGAGTCTTGCACCCCTATCTCGCCTACACGGAGTCAGTGTCCACTGCAGTGTCTATTTTTTGTACAATACACATGAGCTACTTCCACGATTTTTTCGCATCTACGAATGTTCGTAGATCTGTAGTCCATTCGTATCTCAAATGTTCGTGAGTCGGGGACTTCGGGAACTTCATACGTTATTACATGCCCACTTCATCATGGTTACAAAGTTTGTAGCTTTTAAACACCATCAAAGGCTTTGGAAATCAGACATTTTAGCCACTTTGGAGCTCTAGATCCATTATTGTCTTTCTGTAGTACACAAATGGTGTGATTTACATTGACAATATACACTTTGTTTTGCAATTTATAGTCTAGAAACAAAATATTCTGAGAAACGTATTCAAATCAAATCATCAGACTCCTAGAATTACGTGACCAACTTTTGGGACATCAAATAATTAAAGTTAAAATAATTTAATAGGTAAATATTTATAGCAGGCAGTTAGCTGGAATGTAATAACTCTAGGTGTAGTTATTTGTTTTTAACGACAGAACAAGAGACACATGGGTTAAATGAGATGATAAATTATTGCCTGTGCTCTGGCTCAACCGGTTCATGTTCAAAAAAAGAAGAAGAAGAAAAAAGAATCAGATAAGATGCTGGTAGTTTACCCAACTTGTTTACATGAAGCTTTTGTGCCCTGCTGTGTATAAATGGGTCAGGTTTGTCCTATTTACACAACCCTTTACAGCTTTAGGTGGTTTCATGTTTTTTTTGTTTGTTTGTTTTTTTCAACATGATTATGAGCTCACAAAATTAATCTGACATTTTTAATCCGTATTTTTATTGTCCTCTTCTATTTTGTTCAGGGTTCCTTGTGTATTTATTTATTTATTTTCAATGTGATTGATGTGTTTGTCCCAGTAGTGAATGCTAATATGTCAAAATACTACAAAAGGCTTCTTTTCAGCTAAAGGTTCGAGCAAAAAAGAAAAAAAATAAATTCAAAGCCACCTTACATTCGTGTACATACCACATAGTGACGGGTTGTACCAAACGTAATGATCAAGCTAACCTTTTTTTTTTTTTTTGTCTGGGTTGGCCAGCGTAATTGGCATCTTTGGTTGATCTAGAAAGTAGCTTGCACTGCATTTAGGCCGATCGCTATTATTGAAACATTTGCAAGAAAACGTGGTATCAAGTCTAAACAGGCTGCTAATAGAAATGCAAAAAGAAATTTCATTAATTGCTACATTTTTACTCGCTGTTTCCAAAATAACATGTTAAATACGAGACCAAACGGGGAAGAAAAACATTTCGTACAACACTTGTATCAAAATACTGTAAAAGAATTCAAGTCCTGATAAGTGATAAAAATTCAATCATACCAAGTTGGCATTTACGGTTATGTAAACATGACCAATTCATCAAACTGCCTCAAGTTAAGAACCTTAGTCTTTTTTATTATTATTCTTTTTTTTTACTAGAAACTACACCTCGGCTCTGCTCCAGATACGAGTGCAGTCAAAGCCTTTGATCGTAAAAAAAAAAATATTACACTCACTTTATAATAACACGTTAGATGGTGACATTCTTTTATGGGTGGTGTCCAACTTGTAAAGCTTTATTGCAGATAAAAAGGGCGAGGCTGCTTTCAAAGGCAGAATCTGATTGACGTTTCGGCGAGCGGCCCAAACTTGAGCTAAGAAGTAAAGAACCGGAGGCGAAACGAAAGAAAGCTGACTCTGTAAATGTCCCATCATTCACCGACTTGAGCGCAGCCTGAAGAGCTGTACTCATGTTTCCTAAGGTGTTGTGAAGAGCAGAAACTGCTGAGAACAAAGTAAAGCAATTTCCTCAACAATGCCAAGGCCTGGGAGAGCTACCTGTTTGGCATGTATGTGTGTTTGTGTGTTTGTGTGGTGCTGGCAGAGAGGAGACAGGTAAGCTCCTTAAAGTGCATGTTACCGGTTTCCTTTAGGGGGCCTGGAGTAATAAAACCCTTTAGAATTTCACACAGAAAGTAAGTAAATGAGTTTACGCAGACAGACAAAGACAGGAGATCTACGGAGCGCGATCGGGTGTCCTGCTGTCCAGTTTAACCTTTTAACACTTTCTTTCTGTGGAAATAAATTGGATTAATTCATTAAAATAACTTTAAACAATTACATCAAACTTTCTAGAAAGTACTGTGCACTCAGCTATAGTTCTCAAAGATTTTTCTGGAACTATTAAAGAATAATTTTTAAATCTATTAAATGATCAAGATATCAAAAAAATCATATATAAAAAAAAAAAACATAAACGACGCCTCTTTCACGTGGCGATTCATGTACGACTACAAAAGTGAATTTTTTTTTAATTTTTTTATTTACGTTTATAATAAAGATGAAGCGGTCAATTGGCCAGTGACCAGAATAGTCTGCTTTTCAGTTTGATTGGCCGTGACCGGTGATCGGACAATTAGCCTCAGATCGCAGAAGCTTCCGTGTGGCACAAGAGACTTTTTTACGGTTTTACATCGTCAAAAATTGCACATGTTAAAAGCCTCCGCTAACCCTTTTTCTACAAACTCTGTGAGCAAATTAATCTCAAACCCACTCATTACACATATGCACCAATCTCAAAACCCTGCGCTAATTAACAGAAAATCACTTGCATTAGCAGCACCGCATTCTGGCAAAAACTCAACCTGTGCGCTCAGTTTTGAGACTTTGGAGGCGCAACATTGTCGTTTCTTTATAATCCTGCAGGTGGCGCTCTCTGAGCTATTGAGACATTTTCATCTCGTGTGGTAGGAGGGAATTATTTGCCAAGTTTGACGGAGATACGCGCTGTTCAGTAACAGTGTAGCATGATTTTAAGTTCAGTTAAATGTTAAACTTTTTTTTTTTTTATAGTTTTTATTTAAAGTTAGTTTGTAGTGTTTAAATGCTACTCCTGGTTTTTAAGTGAGAAAACTAAGGTTTAAATATTTTGTAAATGTCTATTTGATTAAATCATTAAGAATTTTTAAAGTTTAAAATTGTAAGAAAAAAAAGCAGGGAAAAATGTAAATATCGAATCGGGATATTTATAAAATCTATAGAAACACAATTTTAATCGAATCAGCATCTGGGTATCGTGATAATATCGTATTGGGAAATGACTCGTGAGCCCTGTTCCTAGTGAATATTACTTTTATATACCTTTTTTTTTCTTTTTCTTTACTGTAAGAGAAAAAAAGTTCTCATGCTTTTCCACAATCTGAGTCATGTTCAGTTTTCATGCTTTTTTCGAATGTCCTGTAAATGGGGATTTTTACGACTTTAATAGATGTACATTTTGCTTATCCATAAGCCATGTCCTTGGCATCTGCTCGTCAGTGACACATCATGTGAATCCATGTGATGAAGAATTTTAATGATGCTCTTTATGTAATCAGCTCCTGTTCTGCTTCCTCTCTGATTTCAGAGTTTGACGCTTCACAGTTCTGTATTTCTGTTTTATTTTCCAAATAAATCTGTCATTTTGAAAAGAAACAGTGAGTCACAGAATAAGCAGGTCAACTGATTATTTTTTTTCACCCATAAATGCCCTCCTGGTGGTTTCTTGGGGAAAGCACGTCAACTGTTATGTGATGACGATTCTTGTGCTGACATTCAACTCAAAATTGATGTTATTGTGCTGAATAAAAGCTTGTCTTAAAGGGGTTTAACATCAGTCTGCCAATAGCTGAGCATTTAACTAGAACACAGCATGTTCAAGGGTTTAAAAAACAAATAAATAAATAAATAAACTGACTGCCCTGGTTTTTCTTCCTTTTTTGTTCATTCTCCTTCCTCCTGATCTTTAACGATGATGATGCTCGTTTTATGTATGATCAGGTCACGATCAAATATTAAAGTGGACGTCTCACGTAGAATTATTTTAAACGTGTGTACCATTAGACAACTAGTCATGAAAAAAAATTCTGGTTCTTGGCCAGGGTTTAAACCATCCTAGCAGATTTTTTCCCCTGCTGTGACCTCACCTTAGAAGTGCCCCTTCCCTAGGAGCATTAAGAGATTCTGTGTTAACTTGATAAAGAAGTGGTAATACATCTGACCTTTAAATTGCAGTGCCGGCCTTAAACTTCCCACACTCTTTAATCGCTCAACAACGTTCGGATTTCTCCTACATTATGTTTAAATCGCCACTTTATCAGCCGATGACTGTTTATATTCCTGATTCTATGCAATGAGGTACAAAAACAAGCTCAAGCACAAAAAAAAGGGAAAAAAGGCTAATCAAACAGCTAGTTGTACAGTATATTGTGCAGATTGTTTTACTCTCAGGTTTTTTTTATTTTCCTTCAAATTTCCTGAGAAGGCTGTACAGTCCCTGTAACCCCAGACACCACCTCATCTGGAATCTTCCCAACACAACTGTATGATAGAAATTTCTCAATCAGTTCTGGGTTTTCCTTTGAATGCTGCGTCTAGATAATGAAATTGATGATGATAAATTATAAAAAAAAATTTTTTTTTTTTTTTTAAAAGTCCAGTTTTTCTGAAGAAGCAGAAGCTGAGCACGCTCCTTCAACCACCTCGACCAGGTTCTGCTTTCTCAGGAGCTGCGGCTCTAATTCGACACTCTCCCTGACTGCCACCTTACCACTGACTGTAAGCACATCAACACTAGAGAGGAACCACTGCCCCCCGCCACCCCCCACAACCACCCCCACCCCACCCCTGATACCGATACTGGCATTGCAAGAAAAAACATGCTCTGATACAAAAGATTGACATCACGTCATACTAGCTACATGATGTAATCCTAGTGTTGTTCTAATGATCAAACGACACGAAACGGTCCGGTATCTGGATGTCAGTTGTTATCTAAAAGACATGAAGGTCAGCTTTTCTGAAACAGTTCTTGCGAGAACGGAATTGTCAAGTGAATTAGTGAAACCCATCAAGCACCATAATGAAACTGGTTCTCATGAAGACCTTTATTTCGAGTTAGCAGCCTCAGAAATCACCAATTAACAACCAGCACCTCAGACTAGAGCCGTTATGAAGATTTTACACACCGTGAGGAGCAGATACGTCTCAATATCAACTGTTCAAAGGAGATTATTGTTCATTTTGGACACCTTCAGCATTGTTTCTAACAGTGTAGGAAGAAATAAAAATCTTGTTCGTAGTACATGGGCAAATTCGGTTAATGAAGACCAGATCAGAGTTATAAAGAATGAGAGCGCCTTACTGATTATTACTACGTAGGCTATTTATTTCTGAGAAGTCAGCAAACGATTGAGCAGAATCCTTTTAAAAACATGTACAGTGATTGTAACAGTGAAGATGTAGCGCGCACACTGTAAAAATTGTTTGGTTTGTGATTTGTCCTTGCGATGGCAGGAAAAGCCGTACCTTGAATTCTCCTGGGTTAGCGATAATCGCAACAACACTCTTTAATAGTGATCGGTGGCAGCAGTGAGAAGCCACTCCTGAGCAGTCACACGATCATGATCTTGGTAAATAACCGATGGTGTGCAGTTTACTGTGCTGCCAGCTTTATTTAGATTATTACGCTACGATATCTCACACTGACATCTAGTACGCCAAGTTAGATCATTTTGCCCAAGTGCATGCTTCAGCATGTTTAAGGTAGGATAGACAATACTATGTTTTTATCAGGTTAGATGTATTGTACTAAATACACATTCAAGCTTTTTAAGGCAACATTCGTTTATTAGAATGTACTATAGCATATGATAAGCTGAGCATTTAACTGGAACACAGCATGTTCAAAGGATTGAAAAAAAAAATCTCTTACAAAAAAAAACTATAAATGTGTGTACAAACATACAAATTGTAATGTAAGGGGAAAAAAATCCTTGTTTTTGGTCAATTTGGTAGATTTTTTTTGTCCCCCTATTGTGACCTCATATTATAAGAGCCCCTTCGCTAGCTTGTTCAGAGCATGAGGTACAAAACATGCATTATCTGAGGGGTATTTCATCTGGAGCATTAAGAGATTCTGAGGCCTGTGTTAACTTGTTAAAGAAATGGTAATACATGTGACCTTTAAAGTGCCGATGACGGTACAAAAAAAGTGCAGACGAACTCCTCTGTGCAAAATCTGTATGAAATTTTTTATCTTATTTATATTCCTTCTCTTCCTGAACAGTAACATGATGTACAAAATGACTTTAACTTTAAACAGTGTGTGTGCGCATGTGTGTGTGTGCGCGTGTGTGTGTGTGTGTACACCACATGAGGGAGCTGCTCAGCCTGGACTCCAGCCTGCACTTGTATGTGTATGTCTTGTTCACTCTGGTCAGGAGCGCTGCGTCTCTTTCGCTCACCCCTTTTAGGAATGTGTGAAATGTGTAACAGCAGCAGCTGGCGAGAGGAAAGCGGCCCACACCGCGCCTCTCACATGGAAGTGGCACGCCGCTCCCCTCCTCTAATCACGCCCCTCCCCCGTCCTCTCTCTCTCTTCCTCTATCGCTCTCTCTTTTTTTTTTTTTTAAATCCACTCTGTTGTGATTCAGCTCTATTAAAAACTCTTTCTGCTCTTCTGCTTTCTTTGAAGCGGAACGACCTGTGAGTGGCATTTCGCTAAAGAGGAGCCTCCCTGCAGGGGTTGAACGATGTCCTTGACACTTTCTGTATCAACCAGGGACAGAAGTTAAGGTATACGCGCGTCCTTAGAGATTTAGAAATCATAACAAGGACAACGTGCCATTTTATAAATATAATTTTTTTTAGCTCAAAGAGGAAAAAAAAACAACTCGTTCCGCTACAAAATGTGACGCAAGGTTGCTCGAAAGAGTAAAGATGTCCTCTTCGGATACAGGACCGGAAGCTTGGGATGGATGCTGTTACAGGAAAATAATAATAAAACGACAATTGGTTCTAACTTGAATAATTTCCGATAAAGTGTTTTATTCCTCTTGTACAACAGCAGTATGCTTGGGAGGCTCCTTCTGTAAACGTGGAATTCCTGAAATGCGCGGTTACCATAGAAACGATAAGGCTTTACAACACGCGTGTTAAAATAAACTCACAGATGGAAAGTCTGCCAGGGCTGCTGGCAAAACGGAAAATCAGAAAATCAACCGATCGGAAAGGAGAACTCGACGGCACCGTGGTAAGGGTCCGGTGTGACGTCATCACTCACGTTTTCAGTGTGCCCGATGTCATGAGCTCCGTCACCAGTACGATGCACTTGCGGCCTTTCGAGGGAGACTCCCAGGAGTCGTAGAAGCGCACGATGTTGGGGTGCTGCAGGCCCTTCAGCATGCCGGCCTCTTCTTTGAAGCGCTGGCGCTCGGACTTGGACAGCTTCCGGTCCTGTATCCGAAGAGGACAGAGAGAGAGAGACGCGTTAGACACTGAGCATGATCATTACACCCATATTATGGACATTCAGCAATGTATTAGCGCGAAACCCACGAGCGGATCCCAGACGGTCGTACGGAGCTCGTGTCGACATTAATAGTGTGTTTTTAGTTTTTAGTGTCTGGACACTTGGAGAGCTGCCAGCGCACAAAGCTGAGTCTCATCACCACATTAATGCACACGCAGTGCTTTTCCAACACAATCTGCAAACCATTAGCAACTACTAATCCCCATGAGAGAGAGAGAATATAAAGGAAAAGTGTGTACAACAACAAGAACAAGAATAAAAGGAAAGAGACAGAAAGAGAAGCAGACAGAGAGCAAGCAGTAAATGAGAGAGAGTGTTAAAGTGAGAGAAAGCCCATTAGACAGAAAGCTAGAGATCAGAAACTGATACTGTACATAAATTAAAAAGAAAGACAGACAGACAGAGATTAAATAGAGAGAGAGAACAACAAAGGCAGGGATGGAGAAAACAGTGAAGCACATGAGAGAAGGATCAGAATAGACGGTGTGTGTATAAAAGGAAAACAGAGGGAATGTCCAAGAGAGAGAAGATTGATCAATAGAGAGACAGACAGAACAGAAATGCGAGTAAGACAGAGAGAGATGACACGTACAGAAATAGAGAAAAGGGGAGTCTATGAGAGAACAGAATCCAAGAGAAAGTAAGAGATCAAGAGGACGAGACAGATCAATGGGGAGAAAGACAAAGACAAGGATGGAGAAAAGGTGAGAGAACATGAGAGAACGATCGTGTGTGTATAAAAGGCAGACAGGGGGAATCCAAGAGAGAGTAAGAGATCAAGAGAGAGATCGATGACAGACAGACAAAAATGTTTGTGTGTGAGAGAGAGAGAGAGAGAGAGAGAGAGAGAGAGTGTGTGTGGTGTATAAAAGGCAGACAGAGATAATCCAAGAGTGAGTAAGAGATCAAGAGAACGATTGATGGATTGCAAGAGAGAGAAAAACAGACAGAAATGAGTGTCTGTCTGTCTGTGTGTGTGTGTGTGTGTGTGTGTGTGTGAGAGAGAGAGAGACAGAGAGAGAGAGAGAGAGAGAGATGACAAAGACAGGGATTGAGAAAGGTCTGAGAGAGATCAAAACAGAGTGTATAAAAAGAAAAAGAAAAAACAGAAAGAATCCAAGAGAAAGTAAAAGATCAAGAGAGAAAGACGGATCGAGAGAGAGAGAGAGAGAGAGAGAGAAAGGCCGTGTTGTGAATCTTTAGAGCTGTGACCATCATCTGCATGTGCACATGTTAAGTCCTGATTTGGTGCCTCCTTATCTCCATTTGAAAATACTTTGTATTAAATATATTTGTTCGATTTGATATACGCCGTTCTAGTATTGATTATAACTCACTGAGCTTCCTGTGACCTGCTTGTACGTTACCGGAGCCATCTCCTCACTCCTGAGAGCTAAATACAACCATGTGATAATCTCACACTGCTCCTCCGTGCTTACTCCTCTACAGCCTGCTTCCTCGGCAAACCACAACGCGGGGCTGAGGCTGGAGGCTCGACACGGCCTGCAGAGAGGTAGCGATATTGGGGGGGGGGGGGGGGGGGGGGAGCGCATGTACTCGTCTTTAACGAGGTAAACGCTTGTCTTGGCAAACCACAAGCATCCTTTTTAACACCCCGCTGCTTAAAATAACGACCGAGAGCGGACGTGTGTTCGTTCCACTTCTTTAATGCATATCATCAGAGCATAAAGCGGCTGTTTTTTTGTTGTTGTTGTTGTTTTTTTTTTTAAATCATCCACCTTTTAATCAATCAGCTGACCGAACGTGATGAGTATTTACACCTTAGCGTTTCTGAAATATTCAAGTCTGAAAATACAAAAAAAAAAAAAGAAGAGAGGGAGTGAGCTCGTTCCACAGAAGCAAGAAAAGCTCTCTCAGGTATAAAAGCTATCTGTTTTTTTGTTTTGTTTTTTACTGGAACTCAGTAGAGGGATTGCATTAGGAGGCGTTCAACAGAGCAGCACAAACCCCATTAGGTCCACGGTTATAGATGGAGTCTGATCACACCATTAGCGGAAAGTCAGTTGGGGGGCAGGAGGAAGGAAGGAAGAGAAAAAAAATCAATGCCATCTTAGGATGCGATCTGTAAAGAGGAAGAAGAAGAAGAAGAAGAAGAAGAGGAGGCAGTACAACGTCTTGGTGAGACTCGCCCCAACACCCCTGCACTATAAATGCAGATAGCAACGTTTGCAGCACTGAAGGTGCTGAAGATTTTTGTTGTTGTTGTTGTGTGTGTGTCGTTTGCACCGCAGTAGAACACGGCAGCAGGGAACGGTGCAAGCGACAGATCAACAGGCTGGCAGCAAACAAAGTGGGCATTAACCCAGTGATAAACCCCAGGGCTTTATTTATCGCGCTCTCTCGTTTTCAATAGGTGACGCAACACCGAGTTCATCAGTAGTGCTTATGCATCTTTCCTGCAGCAGGAACAATCTGCCCTTGTGCACACACAGGAGATCATGTTTAAATGTCTTTATTTCTGAGAAATAAATTTTTATGATAAGGTTTCTCTAAAAGGAAATGTTATGGAAGGAGTCTCTACTGTCGAAGCTTGCAAATAACAACAACAACAACAAAAAAAAAACACTACAGAAGAGATGCAGCTTTTTTTTGTTCGTTTTGTCACGAAAAACACTTAAGGAAAGACTGTTTATAACATGAGAGAGAATTTGTTTCGGGGCGTTCCACTGCTTTAAAAGTAATTCTAAATTAAACCGTTCAATGACTAAAAGGTTGATGATCTGACTGGGATGTGTGTGGTGACTGAGGATAGTTCCACTCCGTGTTGCGTGCGGTTTTTCTGCGACGGCTTCGTGATCTGCCGTCCTACATCGTAACCACTGAGCTACCCATGGCCCTTTAGCCTTCTAGCAAAGGAACAGCGATGTGGATAACGTGGTTAAACCAGAAAGCCTGAGCACCTATTCTGATTCTTTTCCAGTACCTGCACGCCCACATTTCATTCTCACGGAGTCCTTTCAGTTAACACATTTAAGACTGAAGTCTCTGTAATGAAGAGAGCCTGTGTATTCTCTTCTGCTTGAACTGTAATGACATCTGTGCAAAGCAGAGAGCCAAAAGGGGGAGAAGAAAAAAAAAAGGAAAAAAAAAAAAACCTGGCTCTACGCCCTGGTTTCTAGGAACAGCGCTCTGTAATGGTGACAGTACTTTTCCATAATAAAACAATGCAAATAGGAAAATCTTGTTTGGCCTCTTGCAGAAAAGAATAGACATGAATTGAACACGCGTTATCCGCCCCGTAATCGGGAGTGAAAAGCGTTAGTGAGCGTTGCCGAGTTGACGGATAGGCAGGGGAGTCCATCATCCGGAGGACGGCTCCGGATTCATATTTCACCCGATACGCCCCTTTTGCTAAAAATAAACCTAACCCCTTATACTTACACAGTGCGCTAGATACCGAACGCTCACAATAAGGACGAAAGAACACAAGTGCATGTGGTAAAAAAGAAGAAAGAAAAAAAAAAAAAAAAGAAACACAGGTCTTAAGACATCCAGAAGCATGCTGATGAAATGTCCTGATGTGAGTCAGGTCATCATATGACTGCGGTCTTCTGGCCAGGTTACGTAATGGGTATGACGAGGGATTAATCCATCATCCTGCAGGGATGAACGCGTCGCTTTGTGTGTTGCACGGTGCATTGATGGAGAAGGAAATGAAGGTGCTTGTTAAAACAACAACAGACAACCCCATAAGTCCTCTAGCGGTGTGAGGGAAGACAGGGTGATCATGAGGTTAGATTCAGTCTCTAGTTCAGAGGGAGACGATGTGCCTTCTCATGACCGCTCTCTCTCAGAGAAAAACATCATAAGATTCCCATCTGATGCATTCGAAACATCATAATATTTTAAATTGTTCATCATGAATTAGAAATTCTTGATGTTTAAGAGTTAAACAGATTGAAGACGTGTACTGTGAGCCACACGCCTGACCCGAGCTTGTTGCACATCTCATCTACCGGGTAAAGAGCGTGACCCGGGTGCTGACTTGTTTAATGAGAAAAAAAAACAAACAAAGTGAGTATTGGTGCTCTTTCTCCCCGTTGTCTTTGGTCACATGAAGCCTGGGTCATCAGTTCACATTTCCATCCCATTCGCTGCATCTCATGCTTCTTAGATGAGGGAGTTTCAAATGACCCTGAAAACACGCGCTGGCCTTGCCCGGAAGTGAACCTTTCCGTTTAAATGAGGCCTATCCCTGATCACAACCGACACAAGGGTGCTAAAATAAAATAAAAAAATCAAATGTGTGGGTGTGTGTTTTGCTGCTGATTATCTACCTACAGATGACTAATGTCCCAGTAGACTTGAGAGCAGTATATCACATCGCCCAATTCTGAGGGGCTTTCAAAAGTGAGGCACGTGACCGAAGTGAGGAACCCGAAAAAAAGAAGAAGAAGAAAAAAAAAAACGAGAAAGGCATCTGCTTTGAGTAAAGTAAAGAGCTTCCACTTCAAGCAGACGGCAAATAAAGAACCAAGTGTAACAGCAAAAAAAAACGATCCAGGGCCTCTTTTAAAGTTCAACTCGGAGCATATGGCTTCAATAAAGAGCTAGGAATAAAGAGCAAGTACGATCGTTAACCCGATAATCCTTCTATAATTCTCAGGAATCTTACCGATGAATCAGGTCATGCTGTGGTCTTCTAGACCCTAAGAGATCACCTGAGATCCACAAATCACGAGGACTGAATTTATTAAATCAGCTCTATGATGTTCAACAGGAAAGTTAGTCGTATTGAGTTTGGTCTGATCTGACAAGTATCACGCACTCATCAGGTTTCCCGTGATTTTTCCGCATCCATGATTGTTTGTAGAACCACCGTTCGTATCTATGGAAATTCGTAACTCGAATGTTCATAAGTCGGAGGCTACCCGTACTGCTTGTCCTGTGTAGGATCATGTAGGGATTGGAGGATCTCCTATGTCGCTCAGGGGATGAGCTGAGCGCACACTCACACAACCATACACTAGACAGTTTGGAAACACCGATCAGACTGCAGTGCATGCTTTTGCAAAAGAGTACGAAACCCAACTTGCAAGCAGGACTCGGGAGGTGGGATTCGAACCCACGACCCAGGAAAGAGAGAGAGACACATGAGGCGACAGTGCTGAGGATTAAACCACAGTGCCTCCTGATGCCAACATGTGATGCCACACAAACAGGAAGCATGGAAGGGAGCTCTGTTTGACTGGTGACATTTTCCTTTATATATTTTAGTCGCTTGCTTCTTTCAATTATTAATGTCTGCACATTTCTTTTTGTTTTTCAGAGACATTTGAGACATTTTAGTTCTCTTTTTAGTTAAAGTATTTCCTTACAAATTGTATTTTATACTTTCTCTATTGACCTGACATCATCGTGAAACACACTGCCTGACACGTGTCTGTCTTACACAATACACAAACTGCACACACTAGACCAAACATGTCACCATGGAAGCCTTCTAAGTAATGAGTAATAATGCACTTCAGCCATACGCAATACCTCTAAGATACAACACTGTTTATATATATATATATATATATATATATATATATATATATATATATATATATATATATATTTTTTTTTTTTTTAAGTGCCTCCATCTGCATCAATTAAGGCTCGAGAGGGTTTCCATCTGATCCTCATTTTCACCGGCTGAGTCAATAAAGAGCTCCTGCTGTAAGGAGACCCGAGCATCGGCTCAGCGGAGTCCGAAATCCAGACCACTGATGGAGCTTAAGTGCAAATTAAATGACGGCATCTATACTGAACAAATTCTGTTTTTATTTTAAGATAAAAAAAAAAAAACTAAATGTCAGCTTGGAAAAAACCTATTGAAATGTAATAAAAAAAATAAAAAATAAACTCATCATCAACACTTCTAGGATGTCATGATTATTGGAATGCATTTATAAGACCATTTTTGGAAACATTAAAAAAATTTAATTTGGAAGAAGCTGATTTATTGTTAAATATTGATTTATTGTATTTTAATAATGTTTGTACAACAGAATGTTCCTCCTTGTTTTCAGAGCTGAACAGTTTGTTTCTAGACTTTAAATTAAAATCTCAACTCAGTTTTTAGCTGTTTTTAAGGGGGGGGGGGGGGGCACTATGGTTTTACTGTTCACATTTTGTGAACTTGAAGACCCTGAGACAGTTTTATGCACAAGGTCAAAAATGATCCGCACTCCAGTTATATTAAAACTTGGTGTGAATGTGTTCAATCAGTTCATTTCTAATTGTGGTTTAAAATGGACGACCCCACTTGTGATTTGCAAAAAACGAAGAGCGGTGTGCAGAGATTTGTGGGTTTTTTTTTGGTGGTCTGAGGGGGTACCTGGTGCTGAAACATCTCACGGAAGAGCGTAAACAGAAGCGTTTGGATATCTGCAAACTAGATTTGGAGGAATACTCTAATGAAGGCAATTTTTTTTTTTTTTTTTTTTAAAGAATGATTACTGATGATGACACACCGATTCATCACCACGAGCCTGAGAGTAAACAGCAGAGTATATTCAAAAGCAAAGAGATCAGTGTCCAAAAAATTATATATTTGTCTTTTCTAAAATAAATTCTACAGCCAGAGTGAGGATAGTTTTTGACTCGCACTAGTATTATGAATGAATTTTATGTGTACGAGTTCAACTAGCTTTGAGTAGTCGCCAAAGTGTTAATTTAGCTGAAATGCACTGCCGATTTATAGTCAATTCATCTTATACTGCTATGACTGAAAGTACAACTATATTGTAATTTTTTTCTGGGTTTATGTTTTCACTAATAGTTTATATACTTTATCTATAAATGAATATTTTCTACAATAGGTTTTACAGACCAAATCAATCACCAGCAGCTAGAGTAGAAACTATATAAATGAATACAAATTAGATTTACTTTATCCCATGTGTCTCCTGATTTTTTTTGTATTTTTTGCACATCATTTCCAAAGCCACCCACAGCCAAGATCACAGAGTGTCCTGGTTTCTAAGGTCTCGCTCGCATGCAGGAGCTCCTACACGAATCACAGACTATTACAGCCGAGCGGATTTCCACATGCTGAGCAACCGTGTCCTCATTCAGCTGGAAAACAAATAAATGAACCCCCGCAGCACTGCACATGGAAGCCACATGAGACTATTAATAAACACTGAAAACAATAAACACAAAAATAACTCGAAAAAAACCTGAACAAAGGAGAGCACACATGATTCGGGTTAATGCGAGAGTGCTGTAATCTGGAAGCTCGGCCGGGAGACAAGGCCCTTTTGTCGTCTTCCTATCGTCGGTCGCGGACAGGCTGGGTCAGGAGGTCGGACGAGCTCAGCATCGGGGACCGGCACACTGCGCTCCAGTGTCAGTCAGAGACAAGCTCCTTTGTGTGGACAGATGGGCCGAGGATGACTACAGACCTGCGTCCAGTTTACCGCAACGACCACACACTCGTTCCCTCTCTCGCAGTATAAACCTCGATCACAATCTAGACAATATTTAATAATCCAAACAAAACCGTACCAAAGATGAACCTGGTTAGTTTCCCAAGTTTCCCAATTTCTCACAAAAAATGTGTGTTTTTATCTGTATTTTGTGCCACGTGTGTTTATGCTGGTAGTGGGATGTGCGTGACATTTCCTCCATTTTCTAGTCAAGCCCACTTCGGCATGTCTCCCTGCTTCCTGCAATCTACTGAATAATCATTCTTTGAAATTACCTTCAGGATCAATAAAGAATCTATCGATCTATCTACTTAGACTCTTTGCTCCTGAATTCTGCTCCGTGATTGGTTGGATGGAAGAACGGGAAAAGACTTTACGAACCCCTTCTGCTGCATATATGCTTGATTCTCTACTTGGATATTATGTTATTTCTGACCACAGTAAATCCCCGACTTACGAACGAGTTCCGTTCCAGGAGCATGTTCGCAAGTCTGATTTGCTCTTAAGTCTGACAAAGTGAGTCTTATACGCCTTTGACACGAATATACAATGCTAAGCATACCAATCCACTTGACTAAATCTCTGTCCCCTTTCCCCACACTATCATCATGCGGCCAAAAACCGTAGTCGAGCCTAAGAAAATGGAACTGTGTTGTTTCTGCGCCTTTAAATCGTGAGGGGAATCCCAAACGCATTTTATATCTGTATTGAATATTTACCATCGATACAGCTTTACAGGACAGCCATTTATCGAATCAACACCTAGATATGAAGATAAAATCATATCAGATGATCCCTGGTGAATCCCACCCAATCCCTAGTGAGCTCTTGTGTTTTTTTCTTTGCCATTGAGAGTAATGGTTTTTAGCAAGTTGCTACTTGAGTTATACACGTTTCCTTTTAGTTTTAATTAATTTGGGTGTAAGGGAAGATCGCTGTACTTTTTATTCCTTTTTGTTAACAACCATTTAATCTTTTGGTATTAGTTAGATGGAATTTTCTTTCTTTCTTTTTTTTTCGGCCCTGGTGGCTTCCGAAAATACCGACAGCTTTTAGAGAAATTAAGATCAAGATCATGTTATAAATAAAACACCATTAAGTGTACGTTTCTACAAGATCCCTTACATGTAGTCCTCACACTATGCCATTCCATGACAAAGTTTAATTTGCCTGCTCTTGTCTGCATGATCAAACTGCTGATCAAGATATTTTGAATGGTAAATTGCAAGCAGGGGAAAATGTATTATTGCACAAGCCTATGTAGTGGAAAGCAGTGATTTAGGCTCCCAAGTCCAAAATCAAACATGCTGGATGTTAGGGAGATAAATCAGGAAGCCAGAAAACAGCCAGAAAAAGCAAAGGCTACTTTAAAAACAAACCACTCAAGTACATAGAAGTAGAAAGACCTATCTGAGAGAAGCTGTTTTTTGGAAAAGAAAGAAAAATAAATAAATCTCACTTTAAAACGGTCATTTTAAACCATTAAAAAAAACATTTTTAAAATTATGGTAAAGCCTAGTTCAGGATTTATGAACAGTTGTTCTTAGTTAAATATCGCAAATGACAGATTTCCGGGATTTTACTCGGATCTTTTCTAATCCCTTAATCCCATGAGCTCCAGAGGACTGCAGCTAATCTGCTCACCAAACTCCTGCAGTCGCTCTGAGAATGGGGGTGAAAAAAAAACAAAAACAAAATGTGCTCATCATACATAAGTTAGAAAAAAAAATTACGGTAACATTTACACTTCAGGCACAAGCAAGAGAAGGGAACGGGGGAACAAAATAATCAGCAACAGGGCCAAGCAACAACAACAAAAAAACACACTTGGTAGAGACTAACAGAGAAAGAATTTGAAGTTTTTCTGCACACGATAAAAGGAGGAAATGAAAAGAGATTTTAATGGGACGATGCCTTTTAAGGTCAAATCCAGATGCAGATTGATGAGGAAAACCTCCAAGATGACACGAGAACGAGTTCCTGAGTGTAGTGGGATTGTAAATCATTACAGTATATAGGTGCAGGAAGTGTAAAAAATAAAGGAAAAAAAAAAACACCAGCGTCGTGTTTAAAGGATTGTGAATAAGATGACTTCATAATTCTTTACAAATCCACAGTATCGAGCTGAAACAAGACTACGACTTGCGCCTGGTTTCATCAGAGCAGAACATTTAGACATCTCACCACCAGGGTCGTGTTGCTTCTGAAAGCCACAAGAATGCTGTTAAAGCAAAATTCCTGATAATGATCGCTTCTTCTCGAGTCCAAACTAAACCCATGCTGTGAATAAGGTCTGGTCTAACCACATTCTGCTTATTTTTATATTAAAACCTCGCAGAATCCGGATCTGATTCCAGGAGCATGTGTAGTGTTCCTATAAAGTGCCAGCTTGGACACAGAGCCCACTTTGAGTTTCCTATCCTTTAGAGCCGATTTGATTTAAAGCTCACCCGTGTGTCTCGTGCGGTACACAGAGCAAACCTAATCTTCTGCAAGCCTGAGGGAGATAAACTGGGGGTAATGTAGGCCTTGTCTTTGTGTTCACACACCTTCATGAGAAAAGCCTCAGCACTCACTCGGTCACACAGGGATTAACGCTGCGCCAGAAAAGAAAAAAAATAAATAAAAAATTCAGATTCCTCCACTTCTTCCTATTTAGATTCAAATAGGGTTTTTTTTTTTACATTTTCCCTCTTCCTTAGCTAATACGTCAGACTTTTTAAATTCTAGTGACAGACATGCTACTGAGCCCAAACTCTGGTTTGGACCTCTCTGCAAGCAACTCCACCTCAGGAAAGGGGGAATAATGTGAGCATCGATCAGAGAAAAAGTGTCTTCAAGGAGCACTTTAACCCAGTTTCCATGGCGTGGCCAGATCCTCGAGGCAGCCTCCGCCAGAGGGAAGCCAAATAGCAACAGCTAACAATAGCTTAAAGTAGACTGCGGTATGATAAACATTTGGGGGGCCTAATAACCATGGAGAGAGGGGCATGTGATGCTGCAACTCGTTCCCGCTCCGTGTCTGCGTCACCAAACTATTTCCTCACCCTCGAGCGGGTGCTGCAGCTCGTCAGCCGTATGTTGGGAGTCTAATTATATTATACAGCTGTCCGAGTGAGCAGAAATCAGCAAACTGAAATGAGAGCCCGCAGAGCTGAGCGATGATGGTAGCGATTCCCTTTTGAAGAAGCGAGAAGTAACGAGATTACTTACGAAATCATAAACGGTGGGTAGCTCAAGAATACAAAGAAAGACTGCATCGGTTCACGTGAACTGGAATAATGCAACTGACAAATTCAAATTCAAAATTCAAATTAACTGATTTATACATCAGAGTGTTTGGCAGTTTGGCAGGGCTGGGGTTTGAACTGATAAATAGCTGAACATCTTAACCACTGAGAATGCACTGCACTTTCATTCATCCTTAGTAACTGCCTGGTCAGGGTCACATGGGTGAAAAGGAAACCTGGTATGTAAAATTTGATTTGTGTTCATTTTCAGTTTGTTTTATCGTTTTATTTGTGTGTGTTTGTCCAAACAAACAAACAAAAAAAACATTAAAACAAAAATTTAACCGTTTAAAAAAAAAAAAAAAAGGCAATTAATCCTCCCATGCCCTAATGTGACCTCATATAAGCAGAGCCCCACCCCCAGCTTGTTGCTCACCTCTAGTGTTTTCTGACAGGGTGTGACTCGGGAATAGCTCATTTACACAAACTCTAAAATGATGCATTTGAAAGAGGAGTAAAATAAATTAAAAATTTTTTTTTAAAAGAGTTTGATGCGTGGAGAAAAAAAAAATGAACTGGAGTATTAAAACACACTTTTGTGAGCTCTGAAAACCTGTGCTAACTTCTTGAAGGAATAGTACAATAGTGGACCTTTAATTTGCACTACTACTTATGTTTAAGATAAGATAAGATACCTTTATTCGTCCCAAAGTGGGGTCATCCAAAAAAGTAGAAAAAAAAGCAGAACAGACTGTGTGAGACTTTGATGTCCATAGTGGCATTCACATTCACACTCGGAAAGAAAAGCAAGTGCCGGAAAGCGTTAGTGGGGAAAAATAAATAAGTAAAAAATTCTTACCAAAAAAAAATAAATTCCAGTTTAGACCACACTCATTTCAGTAAAGATAGAGGTATAAGTATTTGGAGAATGAAACAATTACAGGTGGGATTAAAGGATCGATTAGGGGGTTTAAAGATTTTAGAGGACCATTCTCCACATGGGGGGGTAAGTACCATTTGTACCAAAACAGTCATAATTATTGTTTTTTTTTTGTTGTTTTTTTAAAAAATAAGTTCTCCCTCTCCCCTGCAGTCTGCTTGTTGGAGCTTCGCTGGGACGAGACAGACACACGCAAACAGACAGTGGCGTTTTAGTGTGTTCGTGCATTTGCGTCAGTCGCTTCTGTTTGCTCAGGCTAACTAAGCATCTAGCTAGGATGTGACGATATTTACAAGGAGTCAGCCAGTCTTCCACAGTGGAAAAAAAAAAAAAAGACAAAGCAGTGGAGGGAAATGCAAACAAAGTTTTATGAGAAGTGGTGGTTTAGAGATGACTGTGTTTCAAGAGGCTGACTACATTGTGATGCTGAGGCTGTCCGGGTGTCGCCAGTCACGCCAGAGAGAGAAACAGAAACAACTTGTTTGTCATCGGAAATAAAACTATGAAGCTGGAGAGCATTCCTGATCGAAAGCGTGTCTGACTCAGTCCGAGCCTCTCCTCTGTGATGACGCTAATTGATCGATAAAATTAATCTTGCTTCGAATTATGCTCTGGCGATTTGCCTTCAAGATAACACCCAATTATATCGCTAAAATGCACTGGAAGGAATGTATACGCTGGTGGATTTAGCAGTTGTGTTTGGTGCTGCATGTTTTGAGTGCGTTTCTGACTGTGAAAATGTGAACTCTCAGAGTAATAGGACTCACTATACCAAGAACCTCCATGGTAATATGACCCCATCTTAGCCTTACGAGTGCTTAATGCGAATTTGCACAACATAATTGTTTCACAACGACGAGAACTTGACCGTCTGAAAAGCAGAAAGAAAGCAAAGAGAAAACAAGAAGTGGAAAAGCAGAAGCGGACAAGTGCTAAGCGATAGAGATAATGTAATCAGGAAATAATTAAAGATGGGCAGCTGTAGCTGAACTACCGCAAGGTGGGAAGCAAGCAGCTCGCTAGGAATCTGGGTGCGCATGATGTTTCTTTTAGCTAGCTTTCTCGGTAGAAATAATTTTCATCAACATTTTCTCAGGCAATAGTACTACCTGCAATAGTTTGGTGCTTCCTAAATGCTTTCCTGACTCTGTCTAGCAGAATGCCATTTAAAGGTGGTAAGAGTGGGTGCAAAGGATGGCTCAAACGGTTCAGGCTTGGGTTACTGGAGGGTTTTTCACCAACGTGAACCAGGTGCTAGTGCTGCTTCAATAGTGAACCTCCTAAGAATTGGCTTTGTTTTTCCATGGGCTATTGTGCACTTCTGTGTTCATGTCTCTACTTTCCCAGCAATGCTAGCTGCAACTTTAACATGGCTTAGCGAGCAGATCTCCTGGCTTTGCAAGTCTACTTTGTGGTCAAACCACCATTACTAGAAAGCATTTGTGCTGCCCGTTGCATTTGGAGTCCATTTCCGTTATCTTTCGTAGGAGATACAACACTACGCTACACATGACTACAGTACTACGGTTTATAAAGATGGCGATCACAAAGTCCCCAGAAGTACGTGGTTCTTTGCTCTAGCCCGGTGAACTGTTGGTGCTGCCATGGAACAGTTTGTTCTGTCTGAGGGGCAGTGCTTTGGCTAGTTCGAAATTGGGCCCTGCTCCGAAACTAGCTCCCAAACTACCACCGTGGAAAAGGGGTACAAGTTGAGCCTTTGAGCAAGGACCTTAACCCCGTCTGCTCCAGGGGCGCTGTATACTCCGACCTCAGCTTTGTAACTAGGATATG
Source organism: Clarias magur (assembly GCA_013621035.1). Taxonomy (NCBI): domain Eukaryota; kingdom Metazoa; phylum Chordata; class Actinopteri; order Siluriformes; family Clariidae; genus Clarias; species Clarias magur. The sequence goes on from QNUK01000376.1 coordinate 258,876, forward strand.
TACATGTGACAAACAATTGCGCCAGGAATAACCCTGGTACTGGTATGTCACCTCCCCTTTTACAAAAACAAGCAGGTTAGGACCCAAGCTGTCTCTTGAGGAACTGAGCTCAAGTCTCCTGTAAGTAGTAGAACAGCTGTGTGTAAAAGCCAGGAAGTAGAAAGTGTCTGTGATGTCACAGCGGGGAGCCGGATGCACACTGGGACCCGGACCTGACCTCTGCAGTGTCACCCTGGGGAGTTAAAGGAGCTGGATCCCGAGCAGATTTAGAGATCATGTGACTAGTATCGTCGTCGATGGATGACGCAAGTGTTTTTCTGGGTTAACTAGGAAACGTTTTACACTGAAAAAAGAAAAAAGAAACATTTCATGAACGCGTTTGACGAAATATCATCAGTCAAAAGTTTTATTTAACAGAGAAACACTTCAGTGGTGAAATCTGCCACTTTGAGACTCAAGCCCGACATTGCAACACTGCTCCCACGTCGACACGAAACACACCCAGAAATCCTAATGAAACTCTGCAACATGCTAACAGCGGTGCTAAATCTTTCTAGCTGAAAGCTTTTATTTGGGTGTAAACTCATGAGTCTTACAAAAAAAAATGTAGGTCATAAGGAGTGGAATGTAGTCGTACTGCTTGTATAAAAAGACGTTGGATGGAAAAAAATAATAAAACAAGACAAGCAATGAATCAAGAATGAATGCAGAGTTTAAATGCGAACATGTTACAATCGCGCACTATAAAAGAAAAAAGCAGCGCAGATCTTAATGAATCGAACTGGGGTTACTCCCAAAGCTTTGTTATGTTTTAAATAAACAGCAACTGGAAGATCAGGGTAAGATGCTGTAAAGCCATTTTTTTCAGTAAGCGCACTAATTAATCAGGGATAGATTGCTTGTCAGGTGATAAGAATGCGGCTGGATGTGTGTTTGAATCTGTTTTATGATTATGGTGATCTCTGAATGGCGTTGTCACTCAGTCATATAAAGCTGGGTGTAATTTCCACGTGATGAGATAGAAAGGAAATAATGCAAGACTCCGCTGTACACGTCAGCGGCTCATTCATTGTAACGACAGCTATGCTTGCGCAACTGATTCATGGTGTTGCGCAACAAACCTTTCTGCTCAGGCCTAATTTTATAAAAAGAGTTCACGCCATGGTGCGATCTAAAAATCATAGAAAATAAGACCCATTTTTATAAACGTATAGAAACTAAAACCCTAAAACTTAACTGAAATAAAGGATGAGCGTGCAGGCTTCGTCACCCGCTACATTTCAAATGAATGATTTGAATATTATTTGATTATCACTTCAGGTAATTATAAAAAGACTCGACTCGGTTTATTTAAATCCGTTTATTATACATAATGACGATAATTACCCCAAACCCCAGTTTGCCAGAAGGAAGTGTGAGATCAGAGAGGCTCATGGGCATGAGCTCATCTGTAGCACAGGGAGCTCTGCTCGTACCTGCTCCGCCCTTATCTGTATTTCGGAGTCAGGTCCCTTTTTCCTGGACCTGGTGGAATATCTGACCTGGACTAGAGCAGAAAGTCTAACGGCTTCGTGGCCGACGAGTTTGACGAGCTGTAGGCAATGAGACGTGTGTGAAGAGTCAAAGCCTGCGATCCTTACGACGTCATGCGAATGTGCAAAGAGTGCATGTGTAATTTTACAGCCTGGTGGCAGATCAGACACTAATAAGTACCTATTATGTGTAAAAGCGTCGATTTAACCGACTGTGCACTTTTATCCGAGAGCTAAGCCTATAATTATAATAAAACAGACCTGGAACGATTATTTTTATGAAACCATACACAATGAAATATACAGTTTTTTTTTTTTTTTTCACTAATGGCTGAAAAAGAGGCGTACAATATCCCTTTGTCTTTCGGTGGCGCACTTGGGAAACGCTTACAACAATAGAAAGAGGAGTTAATATGGAAGAAATACATTAAGCTCTCCTTTCTCTCACTACAAACCGATGTTTTGTTTCAGTTATGTAAGGAATGGAAACGCTCAGCGGAGTGCTGTTATAGGAAAATAACCAACGATGAAATGCTATGATAAAGCAGGGATACTATTTCCACCATAAAGTTGATTAACTTTTCTGTAATGCTGCATCCTGAAGCGTTTTATTTGCCCTCACACCACAGCAATTTGCCAATGGTATTGAAAGAAAAGGGTTTTTTTTAAATCTGATTATTGTTACAAAGCTATAAGCTTTAACCGAGACCGATTGGTTAATAAGATATGGTTGTGTCACGTCATGATAAACCACAAACTGCTCCATTTAGCAGTTTCTGAAATGTACTGTTCACTGTAAGTCATAACTGTATAAAAAAAAAAGAAAGAAAGAAAATTATATATTTATCTAACATTTTATGGAATGAGCTTCCATTATAGTGTGGTTTAGAACTGTTTAACACTTACAGTAAAAGTTATCACCATTTTTCATAACAGATTGTTTGAAATCAACTGATCATCGACTATAACCGCTGACTATCCCATCGATAATAACCATACAGAGGGAAGGAATTTAAATAATCTTTCTCTATGTGAATCCCATGCATCACGTCCGTTCATTTTCAAAACGTTCTGAAAAACTAAAGGACTGCATGTAAAAAACCTAAACAAGTCACTACACATTGTGGTGCGTCATGTTCATGTTCGCACCGTCTCTGCTAAATCTGGAAATAAAACCAATACTGCTTCAAGACACGGTCGGATAGGCCAAATATCACATTCTGATAATGAAGGGTTTTTCCACACACTCACACACACAGCACTTCTATGCAAATTTCGAAACACACAAACACAAGGAAAAAAAAAATAACTGGATGCGTTAAACGTGCCTTTTAAGCTGAGGTGCCGAGGTGGAACGGTTGATCCGTCGATAAAGCGAGATACAGGCCCGACTGACGGAAACAGGTTTTCTAAATAAACAGGGGAGGTTTCAGCACTATATTTTTTATATTTAAACGTAAACATGGTTTAAGAGGTCGTTCAGCCGTGAGCTTTCGGGTATTGCTCCATTATACATCAACTTCGGGATCTTAACAAGACTGTACAGTAGTTTAAGTGGTTAAAAAAAAAAAAAAAAAAAAGGAATTACTTTGCATTTCCTGTTTAATTGTGAAACGTTTAACTGAAATACCCAGTGACAGGAAATCAGTACATCTTTATCAGACTCATGACTTAATAATCTTTCTGATTTATTTTCTTTAAAAGCGGTCAATAATTCATCCAGGCAGTTCCTATTTGCTTTGACTGTATGCTTCAAACATTGTACTTGATTGTTGCTTGTTTCTCTGATACTAAAACCGACTGATTTGGGACACAATGATACAAAGTGGGAATGAATATGAGCCACATCACTGCAACAGCATTTACATATGTAAATTCTCACATGCAAAAAAAAAAAAAAAGAAGACACTATTAGTTGTACTAGAAAAACTAGATAAACGCTCCTTAGATAATCAGAGACTACACTAAACTGTGTCACCAGCACAGGAAACACACCAAAACTATTTTTTTTTTTTTTACATTTACTTACTAAACTGCACACATACGCACACTGTACAGATTTGTATGCGGGTATTTATTCAGCTGATATTTACCTGGGTGGGTTGTGTTTATTTTATGAAGCAAACCTGACACATAATGGCGATATTATAATCTGTCTGACTCAGAGTGAGTTTCCCGTTAGTTTCACAACAAGTGTTTACAGTGACCAGAAAGTAAAAAAAAAAATATACACACACACACACGCATATACACACGCGCACACATGCGCGCACACACAAAAGTCAGCAAAAAAATTACACACACTTCAGGAAAAGAAAAACTTGTATTAATATTGTAATACTAAATTTATTGCTTCAAATTATATATTAAAATATATGATAATATTATATTAATATAATATATTATATATAATAAACTTTTCTGTTTCTGAAGTGTGTATGTGTGGCTGATTCTGTATGTGTATATATATATATATAAAATCTTTTTTAAATCCAGTCATGAAAATGAAGAATAATTTTTATTACTTCCAAAGAACTTTATCTTGCTCTTATTATATTGCGGTATTGATTTTATATTCTTTTCCATCAGCCAGCTCTACACTGAAGCTCAAAGTGTGACGTGGGACTTCAAGAGATTCTCATGACCTGGTTTGATAAAGGCTCGAAGGAAACGTGACATCTCTATAATCAAACCGCTGGAGGTTTATGACTCAAATGTTATTGTATGGTTATGAGTTTATGACCCGGTCTCAGAGTCCCCTGTCCTTTCCTGCTGATACAGGCATTGCCTTTAGGCAGACAATGGTTTTGTGAACTTGACTCATTTCATATGAATTCTCCTTTTCTGAGTGTTAAACGTATTAGTGTTTAACCTTTTTTTTTTTTTTTTTTATTCCCGAATGATATTTTCCGATGTGCATTCCTGAGCCTCTGGTGAACATGGACTGACTTTTTGCCCTCTGCAGATCAGAAGCTCGGTCATAAGGAGAACTGAAGTGGATCACATGGCAAATCTGATAGCAGGCACTACCTGTGCTGACAGCCTGCTTCCTACAGGACGTGATTCATCGTCGTATTAGCTAAGCAGTAGTCTCACGTTCATATCCGGCTTCTGTTAAGAAATGTTCGCGCATATGATACGATCCTGCAGAAAAAACCCTCAAGAGTTTAGAGAAGCAAACAAGAAGTTTCATCTGACTCACTTCCTCGAGGCGCTAAACACACCGAGTAACACACGGCATTCGACTCGAACCCGGGGTGTTTCAAGATGCCTCACGTGAGCTTCGATTGCAGCAGAATACAAAACTCTCCCGCAGAACGTGAAGCAAACGTCGAAAGCTGGTGAAAACTGAGCCAGAGGACAAAATGCAAAAAGAAACAAACAAAAACAAATGAATAAATAAATATGGGCACTGATCCTAAATTGATGTTTTTTCCAGGCAATTAGATCATCATTTAAACGCTCACCTAACGAATGCCTTGTGTTATTATTGCTCTGGGATTTATTTGCCATCGCGTTTTCGGTCATCATACTACTGAACAACAAATTCAAACAAATTCAGAAGTTTAAAGGATATACACAAACCTTTGTCTTTTATTGATCCGTTTAATTATCCTGAGATTCAGACTTATGTTTCACAAAAGGCTAATAGATGAGAAAGCACTGTCTATTCTGCCACGAGATCATTTATTAACAAGAATAACAACCTCACTTACACGAAAAAAAAAAAAAAACGCATTTTAAAACATCCTACTTTAGAGATGCAAATGTTTGTTCCTCGTGTCCTTAGCAACAATGTTTTTTAAAAGTTTCCAAACTTTAAACGTTAAAAAAAAAAAAATTCAAAGCAGTCCATGCTTCTTGTTTTCAATGGTTTAATAATTTTAATTTGATTCAAATAGATTCAAATTTTTAAATACATCTAAAGAAAAAATAACTGCTAGCAGAATTATTTAAATGGTACGCGCCCTTTCCCCTTCAGTGAACAATCTTTTTTGTTTTTCAACTGGAAAACACGTTTTTTTGTTTTGTTTTGTTTTTTATGCATTTCCATTAACATGAGATTAAAGATGGTCAGTCATGACTAAACCATAAATGTTGGCACCCCTTCTCTTTCTTTTAAGAGCACAGGACTTGCAAGATGAGTAAATTTTATATCTCTGCACTTCACTCAATTACTGGAAATGTCAGAAAACGTTTAGATAAAAAAAAAAATAATTAAAAAAAGTATTACGCTTATAACCTTAAAATACCCTAAACTCATCCAATACCTAGATTAAATGAAGAATTAAAAAGTAAAACTGTATCTACTTAAATCACACAAAATCACTATACACTTGTCTGATTTATCACAGCTCTCTCTCAAGTCTTAAACCCAACATATCTGGTGTTACAAGTTGTCCTGAATTGTTGTCATTGAAACAGTTTATATATATTTCTTTGAGTTTTTATTTGTTTTGTTTTATGCAAGGGAAATTAACACTATAAATCCTTTAACCTCGAATTATACAACACTTTAGACAAATGAGTATTATCTGCTAAGAGCCGGTTCTTTTTTCCCCCCATCCCGAGACTAATGAGGGCTAAAACAAATAAATTAAAGTGGTTCGACATTCCAGAGCAGCATTACAGAGGTCAAAGGGCACCTCGCTGAGCGGGACTGGGGACCCACATGGGTTAGAAGACATTTTCTTTTTTTTTTTTGCGATTCTATTCACAACCACATAAATCTCTGCTTCTTTTTCGAATTCGTGTACTCAAACTCCAGAGCTGCTGCACACATGATACCGGTTAGAGGATTGTGCGTGGTGGAGGTCACCCCCAGAGAGAAGTCAGGGGAGACTCTTCTGACTCTTCGATTCAGGCTGTTGTGAACAATAAACACCGGGTTAACTGTAGTGTTTTGAGTAATTACAGGATTATCAGTCGAAACAGGTTCGACTTCTGAGGAGAAGAGGAGGATAAAAAGGTCTGTTTGAGGTGCTTTGTCTAAAACCGACTGTAAATAGGAAACGTGCAGCTAATTTACTACGCGCTGCGAAACGCACTACGAGTGTCATCTAAATTCTCCGGTCTGTGCTGCAAAAATCACTTATGACTGCACTTGTTTTGACATGACTCGTTCTGGCGTTACCGTTTCTATAGTAACAGCACGTACACAGGGAAGTGTAAAATGATGCTTTTCTTAATCTATTTAATACTAATAATAAACCCAAAAGTACGCTCAGTAAAAAATTTAGTTTAAACGTTCATGGAAGGCGTCTTTCATCAGGGGAAATGCTTCCGGATGGGAGGAGTTTACGTTTTCCTGTTCCTCAGCAAAAATAAAAAACTGGGATTTTTTTTTGTATTAGCAACTTCACAGCGGAAAGAGGAAAAGAGAAGCGACTGTTTATTAAGTACTGAATGGATTCTGTGAACGGGCTCTGCGATTTTCCGGGTCAATTCAATAGCGTTAATGTTTACTGTCCGTTTTCTCTTGAACAGCTGTGTCTCTTACACAGGTATCGATTCAAACAGGATATTTAAATCTACATATTTAAAACAGTATTTGATAAAAAAAAAAAAAATAAAATGCTTGTGCTCTTGATTGTTTAAATGTTATGTGTTGTACAAGTATGTATCATACAAAGCAATAAGTCCTCCATACTCCGGTCCAGTAGGTTGCGATTTTGCACCAACAGCCTATGAACTAAAAAGAAGGGAAAAAAATTATAATTTTTTTAAATTTGAGTATTACAATTAAGTCTTTTTTAATGTAAAAGCTGTTATATTTTCAAGACGTTCATCAATTTTAGGGCATTTAAAGGTTTAAAAATGTTTTTTTTATTTAAAAGTGTGAATCCATTCCGAATCGAAAAGTGACTCACTGATTCAATTAATCGAATCGACCGACAAAAGACTGATCAAACTGCATAATAAACGCATTTGCATGGCTGTAAGATAACTTGTTTCTCAGATGTTTCGCAACATCTAAAATAAAAATCAAACTTGAATCAATTAATGCATGTAACAGTTGGCGATTTGCTGTCGTATAAGAGGAACAAAACACTTCGGGATGCGGTGCTCTTAAAACAATAAGCGAGTTTGTGTCGGGAACCGTTACTCCGCTTCATGACACCATGTCGATGATGTTTATTTTCCCACAACACCATGCTCTGATGTGTTTTATTAACAGACTCAACTGAAGACCATTAGCTTTGTTATGAATAAACTGACTCACTGCACTGACACCTCGACTTTATTTAGAGAAGAGTAAATGTTTATACATTAATATTTTTTAATAAAAAGAGGCATTTCCTCTCTTTTTGCTCAGGAGCAAAGAACCGCACTCTCATCCTGTGTACGTCTTTTACAGGATTATCAGCAGCGCTGATCTCCCAGGCTTCCCTGCTGTGCTCCGTACATCTCGAGCTGGAGTGGAGTGGTTCAGAGAGCTGAGAGGGTCGAGTTTCTTTCAGCTGGACACAAATAAAAGGCTCTTTGAGGTTAAGATGACCGTGCGCCATGCATTCTCTCATGGAGTGAGATTGGGTCAGGCTTTCTCTCTGTTGAGCCGAGATGACATTAGTTTCTCTGCGCCGAGCATGCGGAGCACGGACTGAAGAGACGACGCTGGCTGTGGGGTTTAATAATAAAGAATGAAGGAAAAGAATCATCCGGGGAAATCGAGATCGGAAGAACGCCAGGTCAAGAACGTACTAGGTTTCATTTTAGTGGATGAAATAAGCAATGGTGAGATTCACTACTTCTCATGTACCGGGGATTCAGGACACGAGGTGTGTGACAACCTGGTCCATCACAGGGCACAAGCATGCACTCCCACACTCAAACGCCACAGGCTATCAATCTGCACGGCTTTGGATTGTGGAGTGAAATCAGACAACCTGGAGGAAACCCACCAATCACAAGAGAGAACATGTGAACTCCGTGCACACCGACCCGAGACGGGAATCGAACCCTGGAGGTGCGAGGCGACAGTGCTAATCTCTACGCCACTGTACCTCCTTTACTTTGTGTAAATGTGATTTTCCATGATGTACGTTTTCCTTACATTATAAATAGAATAAAAATATTAAAGTATAAAGTTAAA
>QNUK01000376.1:272500-380000 GCA_013621035.1 Clarias magur
GGTCGGGAACGAATTGTTAATCTTTTCCCATTTTGTGAATCTGTTGCCGTTTCCAACACGTGAAAAATTGCCATCCAGGCACTTCGTATATACAATATTTTTAAGACATACAAGTGAAAGCAGAGGCAGCAAACGGGCAAGAAAAAAGTCATGTGTGGGCCGTGTGATTTAGGGTTGAGCGGACACAAGGCGACTGAGAACCAGTAGAGTAAGGACCGTTATCAGGTAGGTGGTAAACGTCAGATATGCGCTTTTGAAAGCCAGTGGTGAGATAACGATCAGATAGTAATCTCACGGTGGGGGAACCTCTTCATGCTCCCAGGGCCACCCGAATCCTGAAATTCAGAGAAAACCTCCATAGATGTGATGTGCTGGTCATTCAGTACATTCAGGTGGTCAGCTGACTTGATCAGCAACCGCAGATCATAACACTGCCTCCAGAGGCTCGTGCATCGCTTTATGCGCTTTCCTTTCTTACCCTGACTTCGCTTGGGAATAGGTTTGATCTGAATTCATCAGATCGCATGACCTTTTTATATTGCTCCAAAGTCAAATCTTTAGCCTTTAATTAGTCTCTCTTCTCATTAGGTCTCACCGGTTCTCCACTATCCTTCCGAGTTTTAATAGGTGTTAGACGCTTCTTAACCTTCTTATTAATCTCCTTGGTTGTTGTCTTTGCTTGAGCCATGCAGGCCATTTTGACACAGTGACAAATATTGCAAACGACATCATCACAAAAGCTAAAATAACTTGCACGATCTTATCTTCACAGTAAACACTCTGTTCTACGGAAAACCTGGTTAACAAAATAGCCTAAAGAGCTACCGTGGAACTATCGAGCACATCGGAATTGTTGATCTTGTTCCAACTTATTTTCATGTTATTTATCGAGTTGTCTAGAACATATGTCGCGTTACTATTGATAGAAAACACTGCGGAACGTTTACGCCTTTTTGGCACACACGTTGGTGTACGTTTGTTTGTTCGCTCCGTCAGACTTTCGCCTGTTCGGTCCTATGAAAGCAACCCTAGAAGAACGGAGATACGCTTGGAAGATGTGAAGACAGCGGTACATTCACGGTATATGAGAGCAGTAGTGGGTCAAATGGTTAAGGCTCCCGATTGCATAAGCCCTAGCTCTACCATGCTCTCAGTGCTGAGCCCTTGAGCAAAACCATCATTTACACGGTATCTCCACTGCCTGTGCTCTAACCCAAGCTTCTTAACTAATAAGACGAATAATGTGACAAATAATCAAATCTTAAACAAGTTCAAGAGAATTTGAGCTGACTGGAAGTGAGACGTATGGATACATCACGTATCGGTGACCGTCTCACAGGTGGGCACGCCGATCTTTCCAGTTACACTCTAACGGACGGCAACATTTTGTAACTAATCCCAATATTTAATTCATAATAAAAACACAAGCACTTTGGTTCTTTTGCTCACTTCAGACTCAAATGATGCAACCTGGTTGGTCAGACGAGAGGTTAAAAAAAAAAAAAAAAAAAAAAACATTTGATGCAAGTTTCTGAGAACTTGATTCAACTTTGGAAGTTCTTGTTTCGAAAAAGCAGCTGAGAGCAGCAGTTTTAAAAAGAGGTCACCTTCCATTACTTTACAGAGGATTATATGTTTAAAAATAAATAAGTACACGAATAAGCGCCCAGGTTGCATCACATCTGTCCCATGTTCGACACTGACGGGACCATCAGCCACCTGCTGGAGATCACCAGCATTCTTCATTTCTTATCCGGGGCAAAAATGACATCTCCGCTCGAGTTAGACCACCGAGTCTATATTAAAAAGAATAACATGATGCATTGAAGATTCAAAAGTAAAAAGAAACAAAAACAACAACAACAAAAAAAGATGAAGGTGCAACCGGAGAGGTGTTGGTTTTCAGAGGTGTGACCGTGTTCATGCACACTTTATCCGGGACGACACAACCTTCCTGAAAATAGTCAGCAGCAGGCGCTGGCTTACTTTTTAAGGTCCTACTGCTGCTTGTGCCCTTGACTTTGCGAGCACTTGTGAGAGGGGAGGGGGGGATGGGGGGCGGGGGTTAATGCTGACCCAGCAGGTCGACGTGACCGACGGGCATGCGCCTGGTCATGAGGGTAGAGACGGGCGCAGCTGCCGGTGGCTCTGTATGATGGATACATTCCTGATGATTCTGCCTGGCACACATCGCCAGCTCGTACTGTACACTCTGCTCCGAATCTGATTATACACACTTCAACAGCTATAGCTGATGAGGCGATGATATTTTTGGCTCGTTGGGGCTAAAAGGGAAAGGAAACAGCTCTCAGATATAGAGTGTGTGCGTGTGTGCATGTGTGTGTGTGTGTGTATTCTAGTAAGGTCGAACCACATGCAAGGGGGCAAAAATATCACTAACTTCTTTATATTTCATTTAAAATGACCCACGAACTGTAGACTGGGACAAAATGTAGACGGACAGATATAATGATCAAACCAGAAGATTTTAGATATAATTAAAATTATTAAAATTTAAACGAAAGCTATTGCTTTAGAAAAAAAAAACCCTCCTTAAATAGTTTTTATTGAACAGATTTTTTTTTTTGTTGACATTTCTATTAATTATTATTGCGAGTTTAACAGACTAGTAATTGCACAGGACAGACATTATGCTTGTTGTAACTTTGGTTACTGCGCTGGATTTGTCTACAGGAGAAGCGACCACCCAAGAGTCATAGATCATTAAGAGTGAGAGATAAATGTCACTTTTATCTGTATCGCGTACACGTCTGGTCTTGTCAACTTTAAAACCTGTAAAGTTTATAACCAACCGCTTGTATTAGCATCTGATCCTGAGTAGGTCACATGACAAGGACTATACATAACTAGGAACGCTTTAAACCCCCGCAGAAGCGTCGCTTCTCTGACAACTCACTTTTACACAACTTCTGTATTTTATTGTTGTGTGCTTTAACCTCATGATCGATGCTTTCAGTTTGGTTTTGACAGGAGGCGGACGAGAACAGCGAGCTCTTCCTGGAGTTGCTCCTGGCCAACGTGTCAGTTTGGACAGGATGACTATAACCTGGGATTGTTCTTACAGGTGATTTTGCAACAGGTAATTTTAAGATGCATGTAAATGCAGTGTGTAAAAAAAAAAAAAAAGAAAGCGACTGAGACGGCACATTTGTACAGTAACAAACTCTCAGAGATGCACCCGTAACGAGGACGTGACCCCACCTCACCATATTCGAACTGGACATTTCTGCTTATATACAGCACTTTGAATGGCGTTATGAAAATAAATATGCTTGCAGTTATCCATAACTATTGACGAGAGGATTTAAACAGTTAGTGAAATGAAACCAGATGAGGATGTGTCCTTGTCTGAGTCTCTACCTCCGACTCCATCGCAAGTTACTTTTGGGAACGCGAGTGTCCTAGTTTTGCTCCTTTCGTAACTTTGGGTGAAACGATCAACTGTGTGATGTAACAGTTTTGTGACAGCGCAGCGAACTCCGAGCTCGTCTCGTGCCAGGCCTGCTCGATGCACGGGCCGGGCTGGGACTGTGTGGCGTTGTTTAAAAACGTGTGACTTTACTAAAACAGACTTGACATTTAGCATAAAAGGACTGTCGCAGATCCGATTAGACGGGACACATTCCTTTATGCTGAGTGCGCATCAAATGTGGGATTTAAACAACAACAACCAAAAAAAAAAAGTAAGGACAATAGAATGAAATGACGAAGACAACAAATTGACAAAGTCAATCTGATAAGATTTTGGTTTTAGAACTGAGGCATTATGGGATGTGACGTTTTGGGGAAATATGACAAAGAGACTTGATAAGAAGAATGAGAATGCAAGGAAGTCTGTACGGTTCAGAGTGTATGTGTGTGTGTGTGTGTGTGTGTGTGTGTGTGTGTTAAAGAGAGTGTGAAAGAGAGCGAGAGTGTCACTTAGAGGAAGTGAAATCTTTGATTCTAAGAATCAAATCATGCCGTGTATAATCTCAGCATCAGCGGATTCAGATCGAGCGTCCCACCTTGTGATTGATTCATTTTCCTCAGCATCGAACGATCTGTTCAGCGTAACTTCAGAAATAACTTAAGCTAGTCGTGATCTGACTGGACGGCAGCAGTGAGATAGATTGCAGATTACTGCTTTGCTTTGGATTGTCTGGTTCACCCCGGTGACCCCGGTACCCTCTCTTGTTCTTGGTTTTTTTTTTTTTTTGTCTAGTTAGCGAGCCTTGGCACTTATAAATGATTGACGTCCTGCCGCAGGAATCCCGGGAATGCACAAGCAACACAAAACGGCACCGAAAACCCAAAGGCAACGGGCCAAGCCGATCTACGAGCCAGTTTCAACCCTAAGTGCTTGTTTAGGCCTTTGCAACTAAAATAATCGTGCTTTGAATAGCTCAGAAACCTCTGAATTTAGAACGGTAAATGGCTTCGCGACAAGTCGCACGGCCTTTTTTTTTATGCAAATTTCCAACTGGTCTGTGGTTGCAGAACTGAAAGGTACAGAAAAGCCATGAGCTATCAATCCTGTGTTTAAATCATATTGTCAAGACCGGATTTAAACTAAAGATCTCACAGAAAAAAGGTCAGAATGAAGCAATGAAGTTGGTGCTTGTCTTCTGTTAAAATATCCATTGGAAATAAAGCGTAATCTGAAACGTAAGAATAACTGGTGTGATCAAGCGAGAGCCTTAACTTAATTAAGATTAAGCTTACACGTCTGCATGTATGAGTAAAACCAGAGACTAGTGTAGGTTGCGGGGGTGGGGTGGGGAGTTGGGTAGACGAGAAGCATAAGGAATGTGACGCGTGAGGAATTTACTACCCTCCCATTACGACCCCTGACACACTTCATTTACCTGTGCAACTCTACACTGAAAGAACGTTAATAACTCAACAGCAAAATGAACGAATGATCTAAACCTGTGTGTGTTCGCTCGCATACTGGAGTAGGGAAAAAAAAAAAGAAAAAGAAAAAAAGCATGTGCAGCACTTTGTTTATACGCTATAGGCCAGATATCTGAAAGGATAGGAGAAGGAGAGGAGATGAGTCAAGCTTGATAGTCGCGAGAGATGAAGGAAACAAGTCGTGGCAAGTCAACACACTCCGGATTTCAGAGACGGCTACAAAAAGACAATCTCTTCAAGGGACAAGGGGGCTGCTTTACATTAGTGGAGATTAGTTTGAAGATTTAAAAGGTCATACATTATTCTCTCTCTCTCTCTCTTTTTTTTTTTTTACGTTTACAGCAAGTCCTCTACATACGAACATTCGAGCTACACCGAATGGGGTGCACCGTGCATCCCAGGATGTCCAGAGGCGAGCATAAAAGCAGCGGCGATGAAGATGGTACTGCCAAGAAGTGGCAAGCGATAACGATGGAAACAAAAGCGAAATTTAATTGAGAGAATGGAGCGAGGTAAAAAGATGCCTGACATCGATCGAACAAAGACAAGATCATGGAACATAGTAGGAAAAAAAAAAACTACCGTTTGTTGGACTTACGAACATAACGGACTTACGAACGAGCTCTCGGGACAGAACCCGTTCGTATGTATGGGACCTGGAGTTCAGAGACTCCTAAAGTGTGTGTTAATGCTCCAGCTGAAATAGCACTCCACAACATCCTGCATTGTGGGATGACTAAAACAAAAATGTAAATCTCTCTGCGTCACTCCTGCTCCAAATGATCCGTTTCAGAATCTGTAGCTTTAAACTGATATGAGCTTCAATCCAATGTGGCGCAAACATGTCTGAAATAATCTTCGGTTTGTCGTAAGGGGTGCACAATTTTTTTTTTCACAGAACGGCGAAGGATATAAACTGTCTCGTTCGCCCCGACTTTAGTCATATCTTTGACACCTAATGCTCGTTTCCTTCGGGCTAGAAAGTATGAATAGTGGTTAGATTTTATAAGAGGGTCGAGTTGAAAAGGTTACGACTTCCAGTTCTGGCAACCACACACACACAGAAACACACACACACTACTAGGAATCATCATGTCAATGACGGAAATGCTGTCATTCCAATTGTCTTCCTTTTCTAGAGGGGGGGGGGAACAATTAAACGGGAAACAGTCAAGGGCCAGAGAGATCCAAAGAGCTTGTGTTTCTTCTTCCTCGTCCGTTCGATTCACATCCTTTATGTTATTCACACATGACTCAACTTTATAACGCCCGCTTGGACAAAACCCTTAAATCCCCTCACACGTGCTGATCTCCTGCTCTACCTACGCTGGCTTACGATATTAAATAGCAACAAAAGACAGAGCATTTAGCACATCTATAAACAGCACTCGTATGTGTATGCACATGTGCACCAGTCATGGTTGATGGAGATGAAGTGAGAAAATCCGAGACGTAGTCTCACTCTTTACAATTATGTAACTGGCAGAGCTCCAAAGGAAAATTTTTTTTTTTTTAAATAGAAGATAGCGTAAGAGGAGAGGCGGGAGTACGATAACCGGCACTTGAGTGCACTTTACCGACCACGCGGTCCAAACCTCCCCCTTAAAATAGAAACACGGGATGACAAGTGATGAGAACAGGCACGAATCGACTGCGTGGCACGATCATAATGGTATGCTGCTTTGGACTAAAACATGAAACTCGGAATTCCTGACCTGACAAACATAGAAGGACACCACCAGGAATTCTGACTTGCAAAGTCCGGACTTCTTAGAAAGTGATGACGCGTCAGAATGGCTGCTTACGTCACAAAAGGAAAAACATTAGCGGTTAGATTGTGAAGTTGCTAAGATGAGCACAAAAAAGGTGACAACGGCTCAAAATTACCGCTTCTGAGTCAAGTCAAGGCGAGGACAGTATTATTAAAACCATCAACTAAGCAGTTCTTCACAAGCTATTATTAGCTATTAGAATTACAGATGGGGAAAAAAAAATAATAAAATAAAAAAAAAGATTCAGATATGGATCGCGATTCAGTCTGATTCACCATGACTGGAGATGGGACGAGCATCCTCGGATAGAACCCGATTATGTTTTACGTTATTCAAAGTTGTGCGTCTTAAAAAGCATCCGATCAGCTTTTTTTCTAAACCCTGCTGACGAATTAGTCTCAAAACCCACTCATTACGCGCGCTTAGTGTCAAAACAGTGAGTGCAAATTAGTCTTGAGACTCGCATGCTTAAGAGGCCGTGCGCACGAGTTGCACTACTACTGAACATGCGTGCATTGTCGAATTTTGTGGTACGCTCTAAACTATTCACACATTCGCGTCCTGTGTGATATGTGCTGCTCGGTAAAAACTCTTGTTTTTTGTACTCTTTGTGTTGTTAAAGTTATTTTTGTATTGTTTAAATGCTGCCTGGCGGCACAGTGGCGTAGTGTTTAGCACTGTCGCCCCGCACGTCCAGAGTCGAGGGCTCGATTCCCACCTCGGATCTCCCTGTGAGTGGTGGGTTTCCTCCGAGAAGCAGTCCGAAAACATGCAATAACTTTGAGTGTTCCCTAACAAGCACCCCTGGAATAGGCTTCAGAGCTCCAGTGAAGGAAACGACACGAAACAGAGAATTTTACAAGATCGGTGATCTATAGAATGAGAATAAGTGAGTGTGAAAATACTGCCCTTGGTTTTTAAGTAAGAAAACTAATGTTATAAGGAATGGGTTTAATTACTCGTGTTCAACTCGGTTGTGAAGCTGTGGATAAAATATCTGGAAGACGAAGAAGAGGACGGACTGAAGAAGCTATTTGGATATGATTAGTGAAACGTTTCTGGCTAAAAAGAAAGAAGTCCAGTTGACATGACTCATCTTCGAGATAAGCTCGTTTGAATGACTAAGAATCTTCAGAGATAAAGCTAAGGCATAAAACTTTCAAGTTATTATTTTCTTTTTAAAGGTCCAAGGTCTTTTTAAAGGTCCAAAGATCAAGGGAAAAAAATGTAATATCAAATCGAGATATTTATAAAATCATGATACTTAAAGAATCCCATATGGATTGAATCTGCACCTAGGTATCATGATGATATCGTATCGGGTCGTCCCTGTTGATTCCTGACCCTAATTAGTAGCTGTTCCACTAAACGAGTAAAAGCTCCTGCATGAAGTTCAGAAAAAGTAACTAGGCATAGTGTACAAGTAGTCAGCTACATAAGTGCACTCAAACAAACTAAGGGAAACAAACAAGTTTTATATATTTCTAAGAAAAGTTTTCCGATGCAGCAAATTGTGTCCGTGCCTTCGACTAAAAACCAGACGGTCGACATTTCAGCACCGAGCTGTGTTGTCCTACTGTACATACAGGATACATAAACTCGATCCAGACTGCAATCTTAACTTTCTCTCCTCACGGTAGCTCTACACTGGACCGTATTTAGCTCTGTCTATCCGCACTCTTGCGGGTCGAGATCACCCTGCATGCTAATTAGAGCTGCTTAAAACTGCTCTAATTGTTCTGGTTTTGTAAAAGACGAGGAGTTACACAGAATGCCGCTTTAGTTTCAGCTCCGAGTTGTTTCACCATATAACAGATCCAGGTTAAGAGTCTAAATCAGCCTATACACTAAACGAAAAGTTTTCCCTCACAGATTTGCTCACTTTCAAGAAAAATAAAATTTAATCCTAAACGTAAAATCTGCTTGTCCACGTCTGCATTATAAATTGGGTTGCATTACATTAACCCCCACCACCACCACCAAAAAAAAAATCTATTAGTTTCTTTCTGCAAAGAAATTTAAGAATGAGATTCTGCAAGAACGCTTCTTGGAAAAGGCATTTGTTGATAGCACCATAAATAGTCCAATTCCAGGAAAGCCGACGTTTTTTTTTTCTTTTTTTTTTTCTTCAGTCAGTGGAGAAAAGAAAAACGCAATTTCCCAGAATGGATTTCCAAATGGATTTTGCTCCAAATTCGCTGTTTCGTTTCGTTTCTTTCACGCATCAATGGGTCATGGTTGTGGTAATATAATCTGGAAATCTTTGGTTCTGGAAGCAAAGTGTCCAAAAAACAGTTCTGTTTTTTTTTTGTGGTTGGTTCGAGATGGTTCGTCAACGTGGGTTGGTGCTGTGGGTGGAAAGAGCTAAAAGAGAAGAACAGAACAGACCTGGACTGGACAGTCCAGGTCTAACTATCTAACAGGGGTGAATATCATAGGATTGACCATGAAAAGACAACAAAAGTCCCATAGTTAGGACAAGCTAAAATCCAGTTTTGGAGTTTTCTAGAGTGGAAAGTCCCTCCATATTTTTTTTCTTCCTTTTTTTTTTTTTTACAATAAACGAATAAACCTGTCTGGTTTAAATCTTTCACCTCATGTATGATTTCAGAGCAATTACCCTGCAGCTCTTTCTCTCTCGCTCTCTCTCTCTCTTTCTCTCTAGGGCTTTGTACAAACCAGGCCTCCATTTCTGCCTCACCATTTCTCAAACACAAAGTCTTCTGACTCGGGGTGGCCAAACCCCCTGCTGAACCCGCTTGACCTGTGACCCCCAGGGACACTTCGGGCTCTGCTACAGCAACAGGATTGATTTGTCCAAGAACGCACACCCCCCTTATCTCTGGCTGAGAGAGAGAGAGAGAGCACAAACGTGCCAACCTGCACGGACGGCTCAACATGTCACTGCCATCTAGACCCCCCTCAGGCTGAACCATGTGACGTGGGCTGTAGGGTGTCGCCTCCTCCTGCTGCTCTTGCTCCTCCACAAGGCCTTGCTATAATACTTAGGCTATGAAACACTCATCAGAAATTTAGTTTGTTTTTACTCTGTGAGTCAGAGTTGCACTCCTACACTACAAGGATTACCTGCATGACCCAAAGTAACCTGAGAATCACAATAAAAATAAAAAAAAAAAGAGAGAAAAATAAATTCTGCCAAAGACGATGAGCTAGTCAACGGTTGGCATTATATGAGAAGCAGACTCTCCTTCTTAGTCATTTCTCTGACCTTCACGATTCAGCGTGAGAATTTCAGCCGCAAAGCACTCGGCTCGATTCGAGCGATGAGACTTCCTATTTCCTGAGCTGCTCAACGTCAAAACCTGTTTGTCTTAATCTGTGGCTTTTTGATACTCAGATGCCTTGCAGCTACCACATCACAGCGACCGACTCGAATTACTCCGCTACTGTTTTTAACGCTCGTCTCGCATCCTTACCTGAAGCTCGCACCACGCTACTTCCACCGTCGTCTCTGTATCCAGGCCCTTGTAGACGGTTTTGAAAGAGCCGCGTCCGATCTCGATGTCAAATTTCAGGAAGCGGCCGTCCGGCGACGTCCCCACGGCTTTGGTCTCCACCTCTTCGTCCTCCTGCACCTCCCGTTGCTCGGCTTCCACGCGAGCCTTCGCCGCCTCCTTTTCCTCCTCGCATTTTTCCGCCGCTTCGTTCCCACGCTCTGGTGTGCTCGTCACTTCGGGCTGCGCGGCTATATTCCTGGGACTCTCGCTCTGAATCCAAGTACCGGATTCGTGCTCACACAGGATCGGCTTGTCTGCGTGATCGCTGCTAGCGGGTCCACCTGCTTCGACTGCTTCCTCCACGTGCTCCTCCACTACAGCGGCGGCACAGATCTCCGGAACTCCACCAGGAGCTGAACTCAAGCCCGAAGAGCCCGCAGGCGACTCGCAGTCTGGGAGAGACGTAGGGATGCAGGCTTTGCTCGGGAGGTCAAGCGCCGTGACATTAGAGTCGCAAATGACGCTCCGGCGGAAAAACCTGTGCTCCGCAGTTTTGAGATCTTTGTCCAAGGTGTGGCAGCGGTGACGGACCTCGACGCCAAGCTTCTCGCCCAGCATCGTGTCCGAGCCAGGGGCATTCACATTTTTGGGTGGAGGAGCCAGAAACTCCTTGCGATCGTCAGGGTTGTCGGACATCTTCACTCCAGTTACACAAGCAGAATCTTGAAATAATAAATAAATTACAATATCGCGAATGAATCCTAAATGTAAACGTCCGGGGGATGTCTTGTATGAAGAGCCTTGTATGATTTTGCGTGGTCCTTATAAACAGTTATAGGTACTCTCCGTAGGGCCTAAAAGAGGAGGAGTCCTTTTATAAACGTAAAAGAACAGGATACAGTCACAGATCAGCAAGCGCGTATGGCGACAGACGAGAAGCGTCAGATCCACACCATCCATCCTGCAGCGAAGCGGTAAGAGTCCACGCTGAGCATCAGGAACCACAAGAATGACGGGCTAAGAGCCTGGTTGTTTTTTTTTGTTTTTTTGTCTTTTTAATCACTTCACTGTATGAACGGCCAAATTCAGGTTTGAAGTTACTGAAAGAGAGAGAACAGAGAAAATGTAAAAAATAAAAAATAAAAAAATAATAAATTACAATGATATTTGTAATAATATGTGTGACTTTTAGTTAAAAAACTGAACTCAAACACATTAGATAATAAATAAATAGACAGATGGACATTTTCTTTATACTGGACTTCGTTACCCACAATGCCTACCAACTGACTACCTGCTACACTACTGATGCGTGCATTATCATCCTTCACTTCATGTCAACTTAAATAGACGGAAGCAGCGCCACTTTAGTCATTTAACCTACGCAGCTCTTTTAGCTGTAGGCTTGTGCTCAACTTTCACATTGTCGTCACAACTGTGCCGAGTCTCTAATCTTAACTCTGCACTGTACAGCTGCAGAAACCCAGCATTTGCTCTCTACTACGTCCATGTTGGATTTCTCATTAATATGATGTTGAACATTTGTGGTTGTTCACTGAGCGACAAGACAAGCACTTTACATAACGTGTACTTTAAGAGAAATGCAAGCATTTAGTAAAAACTGAACCATGACCATAAAACAAGCAGGGTTCCACCGCCCTTACTCCCACCACCTCCAACACAGGTATTATTTTAGCTTTTATAACGTGGCCAGATCACAGATGCAAAAACACACATTCTGTAAATAAAGAGCGAGCTCTTTTGAAGTGCAGGACCGAATCATCAAAATCAAATATTTAACTTCTCAGTGTTTAATCCCAAGCTAAATATTTCCGGAGATGGAAATTTTTGTTTTTTTTATTTTAAATCAGAGTTAGCTTCCTTCTTAATAAATGCACACCCAGTGCTTGAATTTAAAACATTTTTGGCAGAGCACACTCCCGGTTACATCCACTAACAGCTCAGTGGTTTGGCATGCAACTACGCAGAGGGAAGAGGAAACACGGGGGGGAGGAAATTAGTCTCAGTGACCTGGAGTTGTTTTAGCAGATTTATGGAGATCCTTCACAATTTCCCCCTGTGACAAAGCACAAATACAAACAAACACACACACAAACACACACACACACATAGGCGGCCCAGTGCATTTGATTTATGAGGGCTTTTTCTTTTCAGGGAGGGAATTTAAGGTTTCTTGTCTCTTGTTGACCTCGTCCGAGAGCTGATGAGCCTTAACTGGCTGGATTTCACCTCATTTTATCGACATTATAACGTAATGTTAATACTAAGATAAGGGTGCGAGGGACAGAACACTTTAAGAGCAATGGCTTTATTAAGTATAAACAGCTCAGACAGCACAACACTGAACTTAGGAATATGCACATCAAACATGTAAAGAAAACACAAGTAATTTTACTTATTTATTCTTCATGTATTTGTTTGTATTTAACTAGCTAGCTGTCTTGTCCCTGGCTTTCAGACTTACACAGATGTAAACCAGCTGCAGTTATAGCTACAGAACAACTGATAACTCTTATTATATACAGGCATATAAAACTATACTAGTAACATTTTATGCTTGAACTAGTCTAAGGTTAGGGTTAAGCACATTAATTTGTTGAGGCTTGTCTTAATTTGCATTTTAAGATTTAAGAGTAAGGTTATATTTGTTAGGTGAGTTTACTAAAAAATGGGTTTTAAAAAAGATTTAAATTAATAGATTTAAATCAATGGATTTCAACGTTTATTTTTTTATCATTATTATTTAAACAAATTCTCATGTGTAATATAAAGTTTAAACGTATATTACAGCGAACAATCATGGATTTTATATAGATTAGTCCTAAAGGAGATGCAACAAGATGTTAATGTTTTTAATTATTTTAGTTTGTTTCATATTTATATATTGCCATATTATATATATGATATTTATTTTAAGTAGCTTTTATTATTAATGATCAATATTGTTATTTTTCTACAGCTATGCTATCTAGCTTGCGGTTCTGTTACTCACTCGCTCGCTCGCTCGCTCGCTCACTCTCACGACCCAATGCGTGCACAGCAATCGAAAAGACAAGCCAATCATCTCTCAGGATACTCGTTTCCCAACCAATCATCGCTAAGAAGGCGGGATTTGTCCTAAACGGATGGGATTTGAAGCAAAAAGAAACGACGCTGCCTGACGAAGCGAGCCAATCCGCGGTCAGGACTGCCAACTATTAACCAATCGCAGTCGAGGAAACGCACTAAATAGCCAATCATCGACAGGGAGGCGGGTTTTTAATCAGAAAGCGGATGGGATTAAATAGTAATAACGCTGCATTTTGTCGATGTGGTGTGTGTTGGCCTCGTCCACGCCGGTTAGCAACATTTACGTGGTTTTATTAGTGGTACAGTTATTTGTTTTACACACAATATGGGTATTGCAATTAACGTCCGGAGGAATAAAGTGCTAAATCATGGTCAGAAGTTTAGAAAGGCGCAGTTAACGTCATCATTGTGAGCATATGATTAGACAGCATGAATAAAATGTTTCTGGAGGTAATGTTAAGAGCCAATAGTGCGACAGAGAGCTGTGTCAGTCAGTATGCCATGACCAGCTGATCTCTCTAAACACACACACCTAAAACTCGATTTAGGCTTCAGGGAATATAAAAACTCATACACACACACACGCATCAGTTTATTCGTGATTATACAAGTTAACATTAAAGCTTACCTCTTCTATCATCATGCCCATGCTTCTCCTCATACAGTTGTAGAAGGCGGAAAATAAAACCCCAGGGCTAGCTCTCTCTGTACCAGAAATCAGCAATAACAACAATATTATCTACAACGTGCAGGGCTTGTGACCTTGTGGAAATCTTGTAGGTGTCCAAAGCAAAACAAAAGCCAGCGTCTCTTCAGTATGTTGTTAATAAAAAAAAAATATATATAAAATAATAGATGGTAATATCCGAGAACACCGGTGCTACTGCTTCAGCATGCTCACAGCTTCCTCTCGGGCTCTCCGTATGGGCAAAAAGCTACACGAATGAGTTCAAATCCAGTCCGGATGATGTCCACGGAGAAACCAAGTCGATCTGGAGTCATGAAAATAAGAAAGACGGAGGAATATTATACAAAAACACACATACACAACACTCCTCTTCCTCTCTCTCTCTCCCTCTCTCTCTCTGTGTTTCTCTCTCAGTCTGCGTGCACGCGCTGTAATGTATCTCCCGCGCGCGTCTCCGTGAAATCATATAACATAATCTAATATAAATAACACAGTGTAAGTGTGTTTGGCTTCTCCCTCTCTCTCTGATCACCCTCCTTCTGCTGCTTCACTCAGTCTGTCACGTTATAGCTCAGTAAAACTCGACCCTCCCCTCTCCCATCTTGTTTTACCCCGAACGACCGAAAGATGGCGCCGCTTCTCAAATGCCGCTAATGCTAACGCTAATTCGCCTCGCTAGCTTTAAGGCTAATTCTAACCAAAGCAAACCAAAACAAACCAAACAACCGGACAAAAGCTGAAATATATATATATATATATATCATATTTTTGTAAGATAATAATTGACTGTAAATGTGTACAAGTTGTAATAAATGTATAACTTTACCTTAGTTGTTATTTTAAAGTTTAAACATAGAGAGGAAATATTATAAAAACGGTTGTGTCGTGTTTATCGCAAGTCATGTACTGTATGACTGTCAAATTGGTTTCGTGACGTTAAACCGACTCTGAACGCTGATTGGTTAATAAGGAATCTCCAGCAGCCAATGGGTGACAGAGATTGAATTTATTCATTCTCATAGCAGTCACGATTGTCTTTTTTTTTTTTTTGGTTAATAACAAGAATAATAATCACACAATTAAAAGAATATAATTGAACCATACAAGAACAAATATATACACACACACACACACACACACACACAAAATGTGTTTGTGTGTGTGTGTTTTTTTTTTCATGTGTACATAGTCCAACCAGCACATCAGGTACGGATACTCCCCACCCTTGAGATATATCCATAATATCTGTGGCGGTTACTTAAGGGGTCAGGTTTCCAGCTCCACGCCCGATTGACTTTGGACGGTGGGAGGAAACCGGAGCACCCAGAGGAAACCCACAAAGCACTGGGAGATCATGCAAACTCCATGCTCATACACCAGAGGCATGACTCAAACCCCAACCCTGGAGGAGCATATATATACATATGTTGGCAGCACTGTCACCTCGCCCCTCCAGGGTTCGATTCTCGCCTCCAGTCAGTGTTTTCCCCCGTGCTTGCTGGGTTTCCGCCGGGTTAAGCTAATTGGCATTCACAAGTTGCCCGCAGTGTGTGAATGTCCGTGTGAATGTTGGCCCAACGTGATCGTAAAATGTAAATCAATACAATGGTAATCACCATTGGCCTCCAACAACCCTAGCTGCACTACAGAAGGTTCTTAGATGGATGGAGTTAATTTTTCAATAAGATTTCACGAATGCAAGAAGTTTTGGATTTCATATAGGAAAGGCAATAGTTTAGGATGTGATTTTATGAATGTAGAATTTGGCCATTGAAATATAAAAAATGGCAATGTATTCAAATTATTTGTTACTTTTCAAGTTGCCACCAAAAAGTTTGTACAAGTAAAACCAAAAGAGGAGAAATGGTTTCCCCAGTGGTTTCGCTAAAATATATTTCAGAGAGGAACTGTATTTGATATACAAATTCAAAATGGATTTGTCTCTGTAAGTTTGGATGATTTTTTTCCTCTCTTACTTGAAAACAGAAAAACATTATTCACTATCAGTGTGATCCCATATCCGAATATGGGCAATGACTTCCATATAAGAGCGAACAAGATCAGCCAGAGCAATGCACATTGCGGCGAAGAATTTTCTACAGATGCTGTCGCATGCTTTCGAGATTAAATCACACGTCGAAAATGTAACATTTCATCACTTAAGTTAATTCGTGAGGTGAATGAAAACAATCCCAATTAAGCTGAATGAAACCAACTTCCTTCTTCTCTGGAAATATTTCTTTTACATTGCGTAAAGGTTTAAATACTCAGATTCATTAGTCATATATACACGTTGCAGTTGTATTATTGTCAAAAATGTCTTCACCCAGGCCCTCAGAATGCCTCAAGCAGCTCAAGTGATGAAGCATATGCAGCCTTGACTGCACAAGAGGGGGGGGAAAAGTGACTTATCTGCAAAGATTAACAGAGAGTGGTCAAAGACTTCCAGTCAGCATGGCCTTGTATGCAGTCAGTAAGCAACGACACAAGCACTTTGTATGGTAAGTCGCTCATTTTATATTGCTGTTTTGTATTTGTCTTGCTTGGTTTTTCATGTTGGTTTTCCTTCATTTTAGTTTTTGGTATATTATTGAAAGTGTTACGTTGACCTAATTAAGTAAATTGTTGCCTAAAAATGCAGGAAAAGGCGTTTTAGAATGTCTTCCGAGCTGGAAACACGACCCTAGTGACCACAGCATTTACCTAATCCAAACGTGTATGCTGATATATTCTGCTAGTCATGCTTCACTTTCAAACCGGTAGTGAAGCAATGCTGAAATCTGATTGGTTATTTTCAATACTCTCCAACAATCAATGATTGAAATGTTGTAAATATTTATAAAGGGTGTTATCCTAATTTCTTTATTAGTCATGTTTAACGTGACATTAGAATTCAGTGCTGAATGCTGTTTGGTTAAACTAAACTAAACGCAGAATGTATGTAAAAAATGACAGATTGTTCTCTTTGTCTTTTCACTAGTCATTGCTTTCAAACTGTTTCAAATTCTAATAAATAAAAAAAAACGGTGAACTCTTACTAATTACCCTGAAAATCCAAACAAAAACACAATTAATGACTGGATGAGAGACTTTCCACGAGTGATGATAATAGAACATAACAGCACTCGGGCATTTAACCATATGTATCACTCCGCATCCCGGGTGGTTGCTAGCAGGGGTGAATGTAGGTCTGTATGGTACTGAGTACTGAGGAGAGAGCAACTGCCTGCCAAAACCCACATTTAAAACCAGTCACAGAAGCCCTTTCAGCAAGAAAGCACATCTGATAACATTACGTAATAATTATTAAGAAACGTCATCATTGCTTCTTAGTAGTTCAAGTTTGTGCCTAAGGTGAGCTACAAAGCTTAACAGCTTCTAACACAAGGCTGAATCCTAAATCCCTCACTAACCCCTGATCAAGGGCACTACTTAGTGTTTATAACAAGTGATTGTACACCCTAGTGCACTAGCTTTCCGTTTTACCTTTTGCTAATTGGGATTCAACCCCAGAAGAGGGACGTTAACAGAGCTGTTATTTTAAATTATAATAAGTCTAAATATAAAGAGAAGCTTATCTCCTGAAGAATTTAAAACTACTTTCAACCCTCTTACTTACACTAACTGTCGGCCAGTTAAATAAACAAACATATTATGATATGTTGATAATAAGTAATATTGGTGGAACTGTTTTCTAGAAGCAATTTCACACTGAGGTCATGCTGTTTTGCCGTGATGTGTTCAGCACTCGGGTTGCGCCCTCATGCCACAACAGCACTCCCTCTCAACTGATATTGCTTAATTATATGTATCGTCACATACATACATACATACATACATACATACATATAGTACATGTCATGAATAAATATTCATATAGCTTTTTATCTTTCTCATTTCTACTAGTCATGGGATTTGCGTTGTGTTTGAATGCCACATGATAATGACTTTTTTTTTCTCACGAGCTTTATATTTCACAGCTCAGTCATGCCAGTTAGCTTTATATTTGTCCTGCCATCAATGTAATGGTAAAAACCTGCAGCCTATAGACCCCCAGTCTAAACTACAGTATCTAACCTCCATCTCTAACCGAAAACAGATTTCTGGCAAAAATGTAAAAAAAAATATATTTTTTTTTAATTATAGCAGGTAATGTATTTATACTGTAATATACTGTATGAGCACATAAAATGAATTAAACGTGTGCATGTTAAGACATAAGCACAGAGCATATGCATAAATTAAGAAATAAGTAGGCGACATAAAACCGACAGTAGTGATTGAAGCGATAGAAGCCCCCTGAGGCAATTCCCAGAAGTTCTCATAATGCTCATAATTACTGTTGAACCCTGTCGTACTATGCTGGTTCCTGACCCAGCACAAAGCTGATGTGTGTCGTGTGTGGTTGTGTGTATAGCGTGTCTCCCAGAATGATAGATAAACTCTATCTGCCCAGTCTCTATCTGAGCATATGCAATTTCCATTCATGTGCTTATCAAATATTGTTATTCCAACAATGCAGAAGACTGCAACGGAATAACTCTGTAGTCCATAATTTGAATGTCTCTCAAGCCGTCTCATGAGTGACATGGAGATTATATGTGTTTTTCATTCATTCATTCATTTAGTTATTGGTTTCATTTTATGTTTATATAACAAAATTACGATATATTACAAAAATTAAATCAGGTTTTTATTGTTTTTTTCTGGATACTCAGAGACTCAAATTTGATGTGTGCGAGTGCAGTTTTTTTTTTTTTTTTCAGAACATGATGAACTAGTTGTGCATCATATTGTCCATTGAGAAAGGTCAGGTTCTTCTTTTATGTTTGTTTAAATGTCATTTCTGTTCAAGAAGTCTAAAGCTAGGAAACTAAAATGGGAAGAGAAACTCTTAGAAAAATGCTTTTTGGAGAGAAAAAAAAACGAGATTTGTTTGTTCAGATGAGTTTTTTTTTTTTTTAATGTCATCTTCGGGAATAGTTCTCCAGATGTTCTGAATGACTTATTTGGCTCAAATTTTTGGGTAGATTTTGCCTCACATTTTCAGTCCAGTCCCAGTTCCGGGGCAGTCTCAGAGGAATGTTTTCATTTGTTAAGCCACACGGTGACCTATGAATCATTCAAGCATCAGAAACATCAAACTTAAGGCATGAAGCAGTGAGAAGCAGGTGCATGCAGATGATCAGGTGATGCTGAATGCTGAGTGGTTACATAAGCAACCAATTTTTTATTTGTAAAAACATTTGTTCCTATTTCTTTCATTTAGCCTACATCGTTTTATTTAATTTAATATGAAGAAATGAGGAGGCTCGGGACATTTGCACAGCACTGTATATACCAAAAAAGTTTTATACCTTTTTTTTTTTTTTTTTTTTTACTTTTACTCATTTGGCAAATTATTATTCTCTGACAACCTTTTTAAAAAAAAACCCTCAGAATTGCTAAAATGGATTTATCTCATTCTGCTGTCAAACTGTTCATATTTAAAATATGTAATTATAATCTATAGTAACACAAAAGAAAGACATTTTTCTTAGTGAAACACGTCTTTGTGGTTTATATTTTCTATCCTAAATACTCATTATAAATACATCAATGACAGAAGTTGACAGATTCACTGTTAAATGCCTTGACATCATGTTATAGATACTTGTGGTTTTTGAGAAAAGGAATAAAAACACTTAGGGGCTTGATGTTGTAGAAAAATAATCAGTGTGGTGGAATGTGACCCAATGTCAAATGGAGTTACTTTTATAACCCAGAAGTTGATTATTTGTCTATCACAGCATGTCCTGAAGTGTTTATTCACTTTCATACCCCAGGAATATATATATTTTTAATTTTAATTATTTTTTTGTATATAATAAAGTACGTGACTTCCTGCTCTTTATCCATTTATAGGTATGTCTATAAAACCAGTTAGTTCCTGTAATCGCTTACAATATAGAAACTATAAACAATACTTCATTGAACGGCATCTGTTTCTCACTATCTTTTGAAAAAAATTATAAATGTAGCTCGTGACCTAGCAACTTGACCTAGCAACAAGTATAACCTCCTCCCATGTGACGAAAAACCTACTGACTGATAGTCACTAGACTGATAAGTAATTTTGTTAAATATCAACATACAGTATACAAATCTATTTGTTATGGGTCTGGACTACACACACCTCTCTAAAAGGGCTGTTACTATGGAAACAATAACCTTTTAGTTCACATTTATGTAGGTAAAGTTGAGACTTTACCACCGTGCACTACTGTCAAAGTTGCTGTGGTAGTAAAATTCCTCAAAACCTTCTGACCAGTCAGATTCAAGAACTCAACAGTTATCTGTGCAATGAATGGGCGTATATATCTTCATACATTTTTTTTCCCCCTACAATCCGGCATGTCTAGTTGGCATGGTGACGTAAACGTGGGGCCTCAAGTCATTTACATTTCTGCTAACAACAGCCGAAGCACGTCATATGGAGCACATATGTAGGATCTTATCTTACCTAGCAGGCTTTCTGCAGCTCACAATCTTTCAGCAGCTCGTTGTGTACTGAGAGATCATGGCTGCACCGTGTGCTCTGCCTGAGGTATGGGGACGCTTAGTTTCCTGCCCAAATGAAGGCAAAAACTGAACTTCCTGTTTGCTGTACTGTAATGAGCATGCATGGTGTGGAGTACAGTTTTGCTCACTTGTAGTTTTTTTTTATTTTTTTTATCGTCTTCTCTTTTAATGGCACAGCAACCTTACTATTTATAAACATTTCAATTATTCCAAAAATAACGTGCATATAGAATGTTAAAAGTATGGATAAATTTATTAGGGGAAAAAAAGGTAATGACTGTACATGCATATACAAGAAATATGTCACGGACTAACCGGAGATGAAGCAGAAGACTAGCAGTTAGCCCTGTAGCGTGGATGGTAAACCCAAACGCGGAAGTAGCGCGAGCAGGCAGGATAACCACGCTAGTTATTCTTAGAACTCTCCCGAAGCGAGAGCAAGAGTTTACACAAATAAACCCGCGTTCTAAATACACACACCCAATCAGAAGCGATAACCCAAGAAAGTGAGTACTCACGTTTGGACGAGCGAGGCGTCGGCGATAGCATGGGCATAACTCAATGACTGAGCAATGTGAGGCGTCATCTTGTTTCCTTTTATGCTTCCTGAAACCCGACCGTATTACTTCCGGGTCCTAGTGCCGGTCGTGTTATGAGTGTGCATGACAGTACCCCCCCGTCCAGGACCGACTCTCGACGGTCCTGGGGTGGAGGATACCCGACGACGGTAGTCCCGGATGAGTTCGGGGTCTAAGACAAACCGAGCCGGAATCCAAGATCGCTCCTCGGGACCGTAACCTTCCCAATCCACCAGGTACTGGAGCCCTCTGCCCCGAGGACGTGAGTCAAGGATCCGGCGAACGGTGTAGGCGGGACCACCCTCAATCATACGGGGAGGAGGAGCAGGGTGGATGGGTGGAACCATTGGTGAGGTGATGAAGGGTTTGAGCTGGGAGGTGTGGAATACCGGATGGATCCGGAGCGCCGCAGGCAGCTGGAGCCGGTAGGTGAAAGGGTTAATCCGGAGGTTGATGCGGTATGGTCTGATGAATCTAGGTGACAGCTTTCTTGACTCAGTCTGCAGGTGTAGGTTTTTTGTCGATAGCCATACCTTATCACCTACTTGGTACATTCGTCCCGGTGGGTGTCGACGGCGATGTTGCAGAGTGTAACGGCGGTTGGCCTTTTGAATGGCGTGGTTTGCTTGTCTCCAAAGCCGTCGACACCGGCGAACCAACTGTTGGGCCGACGGCACCTCCACCTCCGGTTCTTGATGGTCGAACATCGGAGGTTGGAAGCCGTAGCATACCTCAAATGGGCTTAGGTTGGTGGCAGAAGATAGGTGGAGGTTGTGGGACAGTTCAGCCCAAATGAGGTAGCGGGCCCAGGAGCACTGGCGATCAGCAATGAAGCATCTCAGGTAGCGCTCCAGTTGTTGGTTGGTTCGCTCCGTCTGACCGTTAGTCTGTGGATGGTAACCGGAGGACAGACTGCAGGTGGAATTGATCAGACGGCAGAAGGCCTTCCAGAACCGGGACGTGAACTGGGGCCCCCTGTCCGAGACGATGTCCTTTGGGAACCCATGCAGGCGGACTACGTGCTCTAATATCAGCTCGGCTGTCCTTTTAGCTGACGGGAGACCGGAGAGGGCCACCAGGTGAACAGCTTTGGAGAACCGGTCGACGATGGTGAGGATGGTGTCCCTTCCTTCAGAAACCGGCAGGCCCGTGATGAAATCAACGGCAATGTGTGTCCAGGGTCGGCGGGGAACCGGGAGTGGTTGAAGTTCCCCGGGCGATGGTCTGTTGCTGTCCTTGGACCTGGCACACACTGGGCACGCCTGGACGAACTCGTCTACGTCTTTTTTCATACTGGGCCACCAGAAAGCACGTTGTATAAACAGTAGGGTCCGCCGTTTCCCCACTGGAGTACTTCGGAGTACTTCGAGTACTGGAGTACTTCGGCCCTGATGGCATTGGGGACATAGAGTCGGCCAGGCGGCACACCTGCTGGTTCGGTCTCCGTAGCTTGTGCCTGGCGGACCCTCGTCTCCAGGTTCCACCTGAGCGGTGCGAGGATCTTGGTGGGTGGCAGTACAGGCGCGGGGTCCGCCCGGGGGACGTCTTCCTCGTGTTGTCGGGAGAGGGCATCGGCTTTGGTGTTCTTGGACCCCGGGCGGTATGACATGTGGAAATTATAATTCTCAAAGAATAGTGCCCACCGCGCCTGTCTGGGGTTCAGCTGTTTTAAGGTGCGGATTGTGATGAGGTTTTGGTGGTCGGTCCAGATGATGAACGGCTCTCTGGCGCCCTGGAGCCAGTGTCGCCATTCCTCCAAGGCCCACTTTATGGCCAGCAGCTCGCGGTCCCCTACTCCGTATCGCTGCTGAGTGGCGTCAAATTTCTTGGAGAAAAAACTGCAGGGGTGCAGTTTTTGGTCTGGACCTCGCTGGGAGAGAACAGCCCCGGCGCCCACATCCGAAGCGTCCACCTCCACAACGAATGGTTTGTCAGCATCCGGGTGAAGGAGGATGGGAGCAGTGGTGAAGCGGCGACAGAGCTCATGGAAGGCAGAGACGGCAGTTGGGGTGAGGTTGAAGGGGTGAGATGATGGGCGGGTCAGAGCGGTTAGTGGCGCTGCAACGGTACTGTAGTCCCGGATAAAGCGGCGATAGAAATTGGCAAACCCGAGAAATCTCTGGAGCTGTTTAAGAGTCTTGGGTAGGGGCCAATGACTCACAACTTCCAGTTTCTGCGGGTCCATGGCCACACCCTGGGGCGAGATGACAAAACCCAGGAACGTGGTGGAGCGCTCGTGGAAAGCGCACTTCTCCAACTTACAGTACAGCTGGTGGGCGAGCAATCTCTTTAGAACCGCTCTGACGTGCTGGATATGCTCGTTGACAGTTCGGGAGTAGATGAGGATGTCGTCAAGGTAGACGAACACCCAACGGCCTAACATGTCTCTGAGAACGTCATTGATGAATTGTTGGAAAGCGGCAGGTGCGTTGCAGAGACCAAACGGGATGACCAGACTTTCATAGTGTCCTGTAGGGGTGATGAAGGCCGTCTTCCACTCATCGCCCTCTCTGATGCGCACCAAGTTGTAGGCGCTCCGGAGGTCCAACTTAGTGAAGATGGTGGCACCAGAGAGGGCGTCCAGGGCAGAGTTGGTAAGAGGCAGTGGATGTCGGTTTTTTATGGTGATATTATTGAGCCCCCGGTAATCGACACAGGGACGTAGACTACCATCGCGTTTTTTCACGAAAAAGAACCCCGCAGCGGCAGGTGAGGAGGAGGGCCGGATGGTACCATGGCGAAGTCCGCTGGAAACATACTCCTCCATCGCCTGCATCTCGGTGTTAGATAATGAATAGAGGTGGCCGCGGGGTGGTGTCGCACCTGGCTGAAGATCGATTGCCAGGTCGTATGAGCGATGAGGAGGTAGGTGGGTAGCGCGTCTCTTACAAAAGACTTCAGCCAGGTCCCGGTAGTCTAGCGGGATGTTGTCTGTGTCGACATCGGGGGCCTCGGACTCCCTAGAGCACGTCCCAGCCTCGGCCCGTAGGCAGAGCTCGGTGCAGGTCGGCCCCCATTGTAGGATCCGGCTTTGGGTCCAGGATATGAGCGGGTCATGTTGCAGCAGCCAAGGGTGTCCGAGGATGATGGGTGGTGATGAAATGGTGGTGGTGTGAAACTGGATCTGTTCTCGATGCTGGTTGATGATGAGGGTGATAGGTTGGGTTTGAAAGGAGATGGGGCTGGAGGAAAGAGGCCGACCGTCGACTGATGTAATGGTTACGGGCTGGGATAACGCCTCGATCTTTATCCCCAATTTTTTGGCATAGGAAGAGTCAATGAAGTTACCTGCTGCCCCGGAGTCGACGAACACGGTACTTCCGACCTGTTTGTGGCCAAACTGGAGATGTACTTTTACCGTGAGACGGGAATCACTAGTCAGGGTGGTGGAGAGGGACATGGGACCCGGTGAGTTACTCCCATTTCTCACCGGGGCTGCGCGTTTCCCGGCCGCAGAGGACTGATGGCCCGATGATGTGCAGAGGATCCACAATACGCGCAGAGCCCCTCTCTGAAGCGGCGTTCCCGTTCTGCAGGTGTTTAAGGAGGCGCGCCCTAATTGCATGGGTTCCCCGGCTCCTGTGTCAACCACGGCGGGAGGTGGAGTACCGACGGTTCTGGTGGGTGCTGCAGTGAAGGAGGCGTGGACTTCTGGAACTGGAGAGCGGGAGAGGAAGGGCGTGGTGTGAGGTAGTGCTGTCATGATGGGTGGCAGGGTACGGGGAGCTGGCTTGGGGCGAACGAGCAGACGTTGGTCGATCCGGAGGGCGAGTTGAATTAAGCCCTCCAAGGTCGCTGGGAGCTCTCGTCCGGCGAGCTCGTCTTTTATCCGTGAAGCCAGTCCCTCGTAGTAGGCCGTCCGGAGTGCGGAGTCTCCCCAGTCGGTCTGGACGGCGAGAGTGCGAAAC
Organism: Clarias magur; assembly: GCA_013621035.1. Classification (NCBI taxonomy): domain Eukaryota; kingdom Metazoa; phylum Chordata; class Actinopteri; order Siluriformes; family Clariidae; genus Clarias; species Clarias magur. Next base: position 297,473 of record QNUK01000376.1, read on the forward strand.
TCCGCGGTGTAGCGGCTCACGGACGACCCTCCCTGCTTTAGATGGTATAATTTAGAGTCGGTCTCCACCTCAGCAGCCGGATGCTCAAAGGTGAGTTTAAGCTGGCGGGTGAATTCTGTGTAGGGGTAGGCGACGTCTGAGTCTGAACGAAGAACCGCCGTGGCCCACTCAGCTGCCTGCCCGGATAGCAACGAAACGAGAAGAGCAATGCGCAGTCGGTCTGTGGAGTATCTGGTGGAATTAAACTCAAACACAAGATCCAATGCAGTTAGAAAAACGCTGCACTTCCCATCCGTGCCATTCCATTTATCCGGTAAAGATAGAAAAACATCAGAAGGTGGGGAGGGAGTTGGAGGCGCAGCAGCCGCTGCGATGGGCGTGGCCACAGCCGGCTGAGCGGCCGCCCCGTGGAGGATCGCATTCTCCTGTCGCAGCTTCGCCCTGGAGCTCCGTGCGGAGCGATGCGACTTCACCACGGAGCTGATCGATCAGCTTAGCATGCCAGTCAACCACATCGCAGAGGTGAGCAAACTCCGCTGGGTTTACTGCCGATGGCTCAGTCATTCTGTCACAGACTAACCGGAGATGAAGCAGAAGACTAGCAGTTAGCCCTGTAGCGTGGATGGTAAACCCAAACGCGGAAGTAGCGCGAGCAGGCAGGATAACCACGCTAGTTATTCTTAGAACTCTCCCGAAGCGAGAGCAAGAGTTTACACAAATAAACCCGCGTTCTAAATACACACACCCAATCAGAAGCGATAACCCAAGAAAGTGAGTACTCACGTTTGGACGAGCGAGGCGTCGGCGATAGCATGGGCATAACTCAATGACTGAGCAATGTGAGGCGTCATCTTGTTTCCTTTTATGCTTCCTGAAACCCGACCGTATTACTTCCGGGTCCTAGTGCCGGTCGTGTTATGAGTGTGCATGACAAAATATAATTAATCGGATCAGTCCGAGTAAACTACAACCCTTTCACATAAATCTTAAATAGTTGAAAAGGTTGAACCTGAAGTTGCTGAGCAGGTTTTTCCTAGCTGTTAAAATATATTCAATATATAACTGTAAAAAAAAAAAAAAAAAGTTTTATCTGGAGAAAAGAGTTTGTCTTGCCATACTACAGTTCCAAAATAATAATAATAATAATAATAATAATAATAATAATAATAAATAAAACCACACATAAGGAAATATCTAAGCATCAACCTGAACAAAAACGTCATGCACGTTAATAAAACGCAAACAATAGAATAGAATAAGCCAAAGAACTACAAGAGGCTTATCTGACATAGTGGCATTTATAGTATTGGATTACTGTATGTGTGTGTGTGTGTGTGTGTGTGTGTGTGTGTGTGTGTGTGTGTGGGATACTTTAGCGTTTATTTTACGTGCTGTACCCGAACAGGATTGGGGGTAGGAAATGTGCAACACTACACCGTTTAGAGTTTGAGGAACCACTGGGGGGAGTAAGAAGAGGATATGTGTGATTGACTCCTTTTTTTCGGCCTCTTGTCAAACTAAAAAATATATAAATAAATCACAAGTCCTATGGGTCTATGATTTCATGTATAGATCATTGTAGTACAAAGTGGGATTTGGTTTCCTCTACACTTCAGGGCCGCCTACACATACTGTATAAGAAATAATGTGGATCATCTGTTACACAAATCCAAAAGCCATGGAGGAGGAGGAGGAGGAGGAGGAGGAGGAGGAGGTGAGCCTGAGCTAAAGTAAGTTTGCATTGTTTTTACCATCTTAAACATGCAAACAGTTACAGACCAGTGACTACAGGTGTGTATGCAAATGAATGTGACCACAGTAAGGATATTTGTTTATTAATAGTCATAATTCATTTATTTATTCATTTATTTTCTTGACTTTCCTGTACAAAGTCAAGAGAACTAGCATATATACCAGGGACTTCAGCACTAGGCAGGGAAAGGAAGGCAATCCATCACAGGGAGCGAACACTAGCATACACTAATTTACACATTATGGGCAATTTGAGAACGCCAACTACGCCTAATCTGTATGTTTTAGGATTGGTGGAGGAAACCTGAGTACTCAGGGGAAACCCAACAAACCCAGGGAGTATGGAGAGAACATGCACACGCCACACACAAAGACCCCAAAGGGGGAATCCAACCCTGGACTATATATTATATATATATTATATATATATATATATAGAGAGAAGAGAGAGAGAGAGAGAGAGAGAGAGAGAAACTCAAATAATCATTATTAGACATTAATAACATATTTATATATTTACTCAAATATTTATTAGACATTAACATTAGAAAAGCGATTTCAAGATTTTTAACTGATTTTAAAAGATCTGCTGTTTATGATTATTTCAAACATTTATATATAAAAAGAAGCACAATTATGACCCAGTAGGAAAAGACCATTTTAAGCATGACATTTTTTATATTAGAGCCTCACAGAACATATTAGATGACATTTTTTTATACAGTGTATTTTCCCTTGGTGTGCATAAATAATAATCTAACAATCTTATAAGAGTTAACACAGGTCTCAGAGCTACCTTAAAGAAGTGCGTGTGCATGTGTGTGTGTGTGTGTGTGTTAATGCTCCAACTGAAATACCCCTCAGATAATGAATTTCTTTATCCCTCAAGCTTTATTTCACTCCTACCCCAAATGCGCTGTTTCAGTCTCTATGTAAATGAGCTACTGCTGAGCCACGCCCCTCAAGAAAACACCAGAGCAGAGTGAGAACCCGGGGGGAGGGGCTGTTATTATATGAGGTCACAATAAGGGGGAAAACCTGGTTTATGTAATGAAAAGGAAGAAAGGAGTTCTTAACAATAATAATAATAATAATAATAATAATAATAATAATAGTATGACGATGATGTAATAATCCTGTATGTTTAAAACTATAAAAGTTACTAAGTTGCTTCCTGAAGCAGCATAATATGTCTACGAATGTGCAATTATTACAACCATGACTGTATTCAACAATGCATAAATTCTACTAAGCATTTCTACTGCTTAAGGTTTTATTTATTGTTTGATTAAATAGAAGTTTTATACAGTATCTGTAGTACTTTGACTGATTTACACCACAGGTACATAAGCTGATATATTTGTATAGGATCGATCCAATATCCACAGTTCTTATTGATTTTCAATACATTTTGTATTCTGTACATTTATTGAACAAACAGGGGGATTTCTAGACACCCTCTGGTTTAATGCGTACATTTCGGAGGGGCTAAATTTACCACAACCCACTCAGGGTTAGCAGTCTCCGGGGCTTCCCCTTTAAAGCACTTTCACTGGCGGAAATCAGTGTTATAACTCTGAGCGCTTGCTGTGCTATGCTAAAGTCACATGTCCTATAGGAGCCGGGCGGAGGCTATTGTGTATACGTATATACGCGATGCCTGGAGGGAACACACTACAAATAACCCCCGCATGGGTAGCTTGTGCAATAAGAATTCATTCTTTTCATGCCCTTAGTTCATTTCTAATGCAGTCAACTTTCTTTTACGGCTTCCACGTTGCTTTTGCAGCAGTGTGTTACAAAGGTTATGACCCTGCAATCGCTGCAGCTGCAATGCAACCGAGCTTTTGACTTGTCAGTCAGTGATGTCGAACATAAAGGCTCTTTATGAGACTTGGAGAGGCGCTGAATGAGTGACTATCACAGGCTGTCACACTGAAGACACACTGCCAGAGCATGCACGGCCATTTCCAGGCTTCAACTTTGCGCTGTTTAAACTTGTAGAGATTAAAAAAAAAGAAATAGCTTTTTTTTTTTTTCTTGAAACCTAAGTAACTATTTATCGCTATTTATACACACTCAAGATATTTTCAACATCCAGAACAGTCTCAACCTTTTTGGACTTGATGTTTTTTCTTTTTTTTTTCCGAGCAAAATCTCCCGGCCTACACAAACACAAGCTTGTTTAACATACCTGAACCAGACGGCGGTCCCTCTGAAAGGCCCCTCTGTCAATTTGAGCTCAACATGATCATTTAAGAGCCTCCAAGGTCTTGGACTTCACCTTTAAATGGCCTTGTTTGATCCTTTGTGCCAATGGACGCATAATTACATTGTGGGTCACCTTCTGTTGTGTGCTTGTGTGTGTGTGTGTGTGTGTGTGTGTGTGCGTATATGTGTGTGTGTGTGTGCGCGCACTTCTTAGGATTGCTGTATAATAGAACAATATATGCTGTTTTATTTTTTTTTCTTAGAATGCACAAGAAGCAGGTTCATTGTTGGACCAGATGTGAATTTTTCTGTGGTTTCTCCTTACCAAAGCATATAGTGTGTGAAATAAATAAATAAATAAATAAATAAACAATGCATGCAATTTCAGCATTATAATCAATGCTTCAATACTGGTTTGGCATTTGCTAGCCTTTCAAGTAGCTTACAATTAGCATTTATTTTAATTATCTGCATTTTTAAGTGTGCAAATGAACAATATCAGTATTCTGAAAACTATATTTGTCATGCTATGACAGATTTTGAGGTATGGGGGCAGACAAAACAAAATGGCCAGCCAGTCCTCCAATATACAGTGCCGGCATAGGGTTGGGTTATCAAGCAAAAGCGATACCAAGGACAAGGATAGTCCAGGACAATTTTTCACTATGGTAAACTATACTACATACCATAATCTACCATAGTATTACTGTGGTACTTCAGACAAAACCATGGTAGCCACCATAGGACTTTAAAGATTATCAGGGTTGGTATTACAGCACTTGATTGGGTACCATGGTATCGCTATAAAATATACCACCATACATTGGTGAATACCATGGTGTGTACTGTGGCACTTCACTGGATACAATGGTAATATTATATCATGTACAACAATACATGTGTATCTTTAAATGTACCTTGGTGCAATGCAATATTTAGAGTTTCAACTTACACTATGGTGTTTAATCAATGGTACATGCAGACAATGGTACAATGCTATATAAATGTAACATATTTTCTTTCTTTATATAGCACCATACTGCTGCAGTATGGTACTATAGAAAGAAAGAAAATATGTTACACATAAAACCATAGAACCACATATTGTAATTGTATGTAATTTCTCATGGGATGCCACTATGTAAAGCAACAACTGTGTTAGAAGAGTTGGATAAAATCTGATGATTGTGAACAAGGAATTTATGGGGTTTATGCACAAGGTTTGTTCAATGTTGAGCTGAAGAACATAAGAAGTATGGTTGTTGACAGAAACCTCCACCTAAAGAGCTAACTCTCCAGAACATCATGATTCCAGCAAGATTCCAGAAAATCATGCTACAGTAGATGAACTGACCTAATATACCCTAATATACTGACCTAATATACCCTGCCCATTCCTGTGAGTCTTGAAACTTGTGGCACTGCAGTTTCTTGCTGCTAAAGCCCTCCTATCAGCCTCTTATCTGACTCTTCACTGGTGTCCAACAAGGCTCAGTACTGGGTCAATATCTGTTCAACCTTGACCTCTGCTACCTGCTCTCTCTGCAAGGTCAAATGGGTTTCAGTGCTACTGCAAGGCTGATGGCTCTCAACTCATCCTCTCTTTCCTTCCCTGAGATGCTCTTGTTTCTGCAGACCTCTGACAGATATCTTGAGTTATCACAAACGGCAGCTCATCAGCCAAAACTAAATCAATGTAAAGCTGGAGATCCATCACCATGTCAGGATTTCTAAGAGTTGTCACACTTCTTCCACTGGCTTCCTTTGAAAAGCTAAAACAAACAAGAGCCAAAACTTTAGCTTAAATTGACTCACCATCTCTTAGGGTACAAGGAAGACATATACAGTATAAAGGCATTTTCTGGTGGTAGACTATACTTCCCCTTGCTGTCTAAACTGCAGAGTGAATATGTTTCTTTTAACAAAGACTAAACTCCTACCTTTTCTCCAAGTATTTAAATTAGCACTTTGCTATTCTCTAAAAGAATTCTTGTCTTGTATGCACCATTAGTCCCTGACCTATTGAACTATGAAGGAGAACATGTTTTAGATGATTACAAAGCCCTTCTGTAAGTCGCCCTGGGTAAAGACGTCTGCCAAACGTCATAAATAGAAATGTAGGTGGTTGGGGAGGAGGCCAGGGGGTTATCTGATAAGGATGGCGGCTAGAACATCCTGAACTGAGAACCAGCACCTCTCCCCTGGACATTATCCATCTAGCGAGTAATACCAGTCCTCCAAGGCAAGTGTCACTGCTAGTAATTAGAAATGCTCATGTCATAAAGTTTGTAGAGAAAGAAGTTCCTCTGAAGTCATATCACTCCAACCGAAAATTAAGCTGGATTTACAAGCCAATTATGTATTAAAGTATTGTACTGAGCTGGGTATGTTAATAGTCTTACTTTCAGGTCATGGTAAATTTCATGTATTATACTGTAGAACATGTACCATTATACCAAATGAGCCTATATTGCCAAAAGTATTCGCTCTCCTGCCTTCACATGCATATGAACTTGAGTAACATCCAATTCCTAATCCATAGAGTTTAATATGATGTTGGCCCACGCTTAGCAGCTATAACAACTTCAATTTCTTTGACCATTCTTCCAGAAGTGCATTTGTGAGGTCAGACACTGATGTTGGACAAGAAGGCCTGGCTCGCAGTCTCCGCTCTAATTCATCCCCAAGGTGTTCTATCGGGTTGAGGTGCAGGCCAGTCAAGTTGTTCCACACTAAACTCGCTCATCCATGTCTTTATGGACCTTGGTTTGTGTACTGGTGCGCAGTCATGTTGGAACAGGAAGGGGCCGTCCCCAAATTTTCCAGAAATGTCTCGGACAAAAATGTCTGACGCATTAGCAGTTGCTTTCATTGGGGCCGATCTCAACACCTGAAAAACAACCCCACATCATAATCCCTCCTCTACCAAACTTGCCAACCACCAACCCCATCAGATTGCGAGACAGAGAAGAGTGATTCGTCATTCTAAAGCTTGGATGCAGCTGCTCAGCTTGGGAAACCCATTCCATGAAGCTCTCTCCTTGAGCTTGAGCTAATCTAAACGCCACATGACGTTTGGTGGTCCGTAGCTATTGGCTGAGCATCCGCTGACCCCGCTCTGTGATTTTACGTGGCCTAACAATCCGTAACTGAGTCGCTGTCGTTCCCAATCACTTCCAATTTGTTATAATACCACTAACAGTTGATTGTAGACTATTTAGTTTGGAGGAAATTTCACAACTGGATTCATTGCACAGGTGGCATCCTATCACGGTACCACGCTGGAATTCACACTGAGTGCTTGATTTCATACACCTGTTACCATGGAAGTGATTGGAACACCTGAATTTGAATACTTTTGCCAATATAGTGTATGTATTTATGGACGTACTTGGTACAAGTACAATCTTGACTTAAGAACGTGTGCCAGGAAATAAAGATATTCAAACATCTGTACTTATAAATATGTATGAAATAAATTCAAATTTGTAGTTTACAAAAGGCTATGAGATTATTAAGAACACATTATTATTATTATTATTGTATTATTAAAACACAAAGACTACCAAATGAAAGTGTGAAGGACGTGTGTGAGTCCATAATGACATTGCTGGGATTCAAAGCTAATATCCAGCAGGGCAAAACAAAGATATTACCACTATGCCTCTCAGGAGATTATTTCAAGACACATCATTTGTTCTGTCTTTTGTTCACATCTTATTTTATTTATTATAAGGGAAAAAAACACTCCAGGTCATGCTGAGATAGGAAGAACGTTGCCAACGATTGCAAATTGTTTTAGTTATTAAAGAACAGAATGTTGTACATTGCTGACTCTGGAAATTCCATCTATAAATGTTAAATTAATTTCTCCACAAAGAAAACTTCACCATAACAAAGAACATATTTCGGTCAGATTATGATTATGGTTAAATCATATCCATATAGAACGTGCCTGTGGTATAGAAGCGATAACTTTTCAGATCAAGCGGATTGATGGAAATCTGTGTTTGGCAGCTGCGCTACTATCAGAGCTTCTGTAATAGAAAACGAATCAGACCTGTTTGAGACTTGGCTGGTGCTGTGGTATAAGAAAACCTTACACGTAATGTGTTTATGGATGTGTTGGCCAAGAGGGTTTCATAGCAAAAACAGGTTAATATGAAATCTCTTCTTCAAACACAATCTAAAAAATGTTCTGAGTAAATTGTATACTCGGTCAAAATCTGTTTACGTTACACTTATAATAAATTATTTAATATGGACCATATTTAATTAGGCATGATTATTCAGGTGCTTTATTTGCCGTAAGTACTGAATAACATGCCTGTTTTTTCCAGACGTCTGTTTGCACTGGTGCCCTGAAATTATTCAAAAGTGTCTTGCCAACTTTTCCTCTCTAAGCAACGTCTGTTCATTTATTTATTAATTTTTATTTGTGTTACCTACTTGTAAAGGAACTTTGGGTGTTGGACATGCCCTATATCAACTGAACATGGCATATAAATAAATAGGGGGTGTAAAGGATAACAAAACTCATTCTTCACTCAAGTCTTTTTTTTTTTGTTGTTGTCATATTTATGATCATATTTATGATAATATAATTTTGTTTTCCATTTATTTAACGTGTTAACCTTTTGTACGGCTGACCATAGAGTAATAATGAATGAAAAAACATTTGAAAACAACATGAAAACATGGAATTTTCTATAATAACATGAAAAGAACATTTGGAATACTGTTTATTATTATGGGAAAAAATGGATAATTTTAGTAAACCAAAATTACAGTAGTAAATTCAAAATTTAATTTAATGTTTTAATGATAGTCCTAAATTTTTTAGCATAATGACAATCAAGACAATAAGAATAATTTGTTATTTTCTGCAATGAAATTGCTAGACAACAATCAATATTTAGTATGACCGTCTTTCAAATGCCTAAATGTAATCATACAGGAGGTGGTTTCTGAACTGCTCCTGGCTTCTTCACCATCATCCAACAGTTTTCTGTTGGGGTTAGGCCTGGAGATGACCCAGGACATGGCTTCAGGAGCTGAACTGCATTGTCACATAGCCAGTCGTTTGCTAGTGTTTTAACTAAATAGCACAACTCTTCTAGGAAATAGCCTAATTAGTGACATCACCAGACATAATTTTGTGCACCGGGAGAACTATAATAGACTAATTTTGGCACCCACTGTAAGTGCATATATGATTGGGCTTAAATATGAATTTAACTTAACAAAAATGCTCAGGTGTCATGCACACTCGTAACACGACCGGCACTAGGACCCGGAAGTAATACGATCGGGTTTCAGGAAGCATAAAAGGAAACAAGATGGCGCCTGACATTGCTCAGTCATTGAGTTCGCCCATGCCTTTGCTGACGCTACGCCGACTATTCTGTGAGTACTCACCAATTCGGGTTGCTTCTTTGATTGAGTGTGTGTTGCTAGAACGCGGGTTTATTTGTGTAGATCCTTGCTCTTCGTGTAAGAGAGTTCTTAAACTAATCGCGTGGTTATTCTGCCTACTCGCGCTGCTTCCGCATTTGGGTTTACCATCCACGCTACACGGGCTAACTGCTAAGGCTTTTCTGTTCATCCCTCGATTGCTCGTGACAGAATGACTGAGCCAAAAGCAGTAAACCCAGCAGACTTGGCTCGCCTCTGTGATGTGGTTGACCAGCATGCCGATCAATAAGCTCCGTGGTGAAGTCGTGTCTCTCCAAAAGGACCTCCAAGACGTTGCGGCCTTGCGCCGCGAGGTGGCGGAGCTACGGCAGGAGAACGCGACCCTTCGTGCGGTGGCTGCTCAGTCGGCTGTTGCCCGCCATGGTTGACACAGGAGCCGGGGAACCCATGCAATTAGGACGCACCTCCTTGAACGCTGCAGAGCGAGAATGACGCTTCACGGAGGGACTCTGTATTGTGGGTCGGCGGCGCATCATAGAGCCATATGCCCTCTTTGCCCGGGAAACGGCCAGGCCCGGTGAACCCTGGGAACAGTTCACCGGGCTCCCTCCATCTCTCCGCCACCACACCCAGCGTCTCTCGCCTCATGGTTCAGGTACACCTCCAGTTTGGCCACACACGGGTCAGAAGTACCGCGTTCATCGATTCTGGTGCTGCAGGTAACTTCATTGACTCTTCTTACGCCAAGGAACTGGGGGTGGAAGTTGAGTCATTATCCCAGCCGGTTCGAATCACCTCTGTAGATGGTCGGCCCCTCTCCTCCCAGACCCAACCGATCACCGTCACAATCAACAAACATCAGGAACAGATCCGATTCTACCTCACCTCCATTTCCTCCCCTCCCTTCATCCTTGGACATCCTTGGCTCCTTCAGCACGACCCGCTCATCTCCTGGACAGAATCGGATCCTTCAATGGGGGCCGGCTTGTACCAAGCTTTGCCTACGGTCTCCGGCTGTGACGTGTTCTAGGGAGTCCGAGGCCCCCGATGTCGACACCATCCCGGCCACCTATCGGGACCTGGCTGAAGTATTCTGTAAGCGACGCGCCACCCACCTGCCTCCTCATCGCCCTTACGACCTGGCGATCGACCTTCAGCCTGGTTCCATCCCTCCTCGCGGCCATCTCTACTCACTCTCCACCACCGAGATGCAGGTGATGGAGGAATATGTTTCCAACGCCCTCCGCCAAGGTACCATCCGGCCCTCCTCTTCGCCTGCCACCGCGGGGTTCTTCTTTGTGAAGAAGGGGGATGGTGATTTACGCCTCTGTGTCGACTATCGGGGGCTTAACAACATCACAGTCAAGAATCGTCACCCACTGCCTCTTACCAACTCTGCCCTGGACGCCCTCTCTGGTGCCACCATTTTCACAAAGTTGGACCTCCGGAGGGCCTACAACTTGGTGCGCATCAGAGAGGATGATAAGTGGAAGACGGCCTTCATCACACCTACTGGACATTATGAGAGCCTGGTCATTCCATTTGGACTTTGCAATGCACCTGCAGTAGGTAGATGGGTTTTCGTCTACCTGGACGATATTCTCATCTACTCCCGCTCCGTCAACGAACACATCCAGCATGTCAGAGTGGTACTTAAGAGATTGCTCGCCCATCAATTGTACTGTAAGTTGGAGAAGTGCGCTTTTCACAAGCGCTCCACCATGTTCCTGGGTTTTGTCATCTCGCCCCAGGGTGTGGCCATGGACCCGCAGAAGCTGGAGGTTGTGGGTCATTGGCCCCTACCCAAGACACTTGAGCAACTTCAAATTTTCTCGGGTTTGCGAATTTCTATCTTCGCTTTATCCGGGACTACAGTACAGTTGCAGCTCCCTTAACCGCCCTGACCCGACCATCTTCTCATCACTTTCACCTTAACTCTGCTGCCATCTCTGCATTTCATGAACTCTGCCACCGATTCACCACTGCTGCGATTGTCCTTCACCCCAACGCCACCAAACCGTTCGTTGTGGAGGTGGACACTTCGGATGTGGGCACCAGGGCGGTTCTCTCCCAGCGACGTCCAGATCAGAAGCTACACCCTTGTAGCTTCTTCTCCAACAAATTTGATCCCACTCAGCAGCGATACGAAGTAGGGGACCGCGAGCTGCTGGCCATAAAGTGGGCTTTGGAGGAATGGCGACACTGGCTCCAGGGCGCCGGAGAGCCGTTCATTGTCTGGACCGATCACCAAAATCTAATTACTATCCGGAGTTTGAAACAGCTTAATCCAAGACAGGCGCGGTGGGCACTGTTCTTTGAACAGTATAATTTCCATCTGTCTTACCATCCGGGGTCGAGGAACACCAAGGCCGATGCCCTCTTCCGACAACATGAGGAAGACGCCCCCCAGGCGCCCCCCGGGTGCCTGTTCTACCACCATCCAATATCATTGCACCACTCTGTTGGGATTTGGAGACGAGGGTCCGGCAGGCACAGGCCACGGAGACCGAACCGGCAGGTGCGCCACCTGGACTACTCTACGTCCCCCATGCCCTAAGAAGCGAGGTCCTCCAATGGGGCCACTCCACTCCGTTCTCCAGCTACCCGGGCGTGGGGCGCACCCAAACATTCATACAGCGCGCCTTTTGGTGGCCCACAATGACGAAGGACATCAAAGAGTTTGTCCAGGCGTGCCCAGTGTGCGCCAGAGCGAAGAACACCAACCAACCAACAGCCAGGGAGCTCCAACCACTCCCCGTCCCCCGTTGGCCCTGGACGCACATTGCCCTCGACTTCATCACGGGCCTGCCGGTCGCCGAGGGAAAAAAACACCATTCTGACCATCGTAGATCGGTTCTCCAAAGCTGTGCATCTGGTGGCCCTCCCCGGACTCACGGTTCTGGAAGGCCTTCTGCCGTCTGATCAATTCCACCTGCAGTTTGTCATCTGGATACCATCCTCCGCCAAGCACCGCTACACCACGCAACATCGCCGTCGACATCCTCAGGGACGGTTGTACAATGTAGATGACAAGGTATGGCTGTCTACGAGAAACCTGCACCTCCATACATAATCCAAGAAGCTATCACCCAGGTTCATTGGTCCATACCGCATCACCCTCCGTATCAATCATGTCACCTACCGGCTCCAGCTGCCTGCGGCGCTCCGGATCCATCCGGTATTCCACACCTCCCAGCTCAAACCCTTCATCACTTCACCAATGGTTACACCCACCCACCCTGCTCCTCCTCCGCGTATCATTGAGGGTGGTTCCGCCTACATCGTTCGCCGGATCCTTGATTCACGTCCTCGGGGCAGAGGGCTCCAGTACCTGGTGGATTGGGAAGGTTATGGTTCCGAGGAGCGATCTTGGATACCGCCTTGGTTTGTCCTAGACCCCGAACTCATCCGGGACTACCGTCGTCGGGTATCCTCCACCCCAGGACCGTCGAGAGTCGGTCCTGGACAGGGGGGTACTGTCATGCACACTCGTAACACGACCGGCACTAGGACCCGGAAGTAATACGGTCGGGTTTCAGGAAGCATAAAAGGAAACAAGATGGCGCCTGACATTGCTCAGTCATTGAGTTCGCCCATGCCTTTGCTGACGCTACGCCGACTATTCTCTGAGTACTCACCAATTCGGGCTGGTTCTTTGATTGAGTGTGTGTTGCTAGAATGTGGGTTTATTTGTGTAGATCCTTGCTCTTCGTGTAAGAGAGTTCTTAAACTAATCGCGTGATTATCCTGCCTACTCGCGCTGCTTCCGCGTTTGGGTTTACCATCCACGCTACACGGGCTAACTGCTAAGGCTTTTCTGTTCATCCCTCGGTTGCGCGTGACATCAGGTAGCTAACACTGATGTACGGTTTATGCTAACATTACTTTGCATTTGATAGAACTCTGTCATCCGTACCCTACACCTCATCCCGTGTCAACTTGTACATTTCTTGTGGTAAGATAAACTACTGTACACTGATTTCAGTGATGTATAGCTAGCGGTTTTACACCTGCAATGAAGCTGTCACTCAAATCGGCCACACCCCTTATCATGTATAATTTTATGGCTTAATATAATTTTAACTGATGAGTTACATAGAAATTCACTGCATATAGTTGTCATGAATTGGAACTCTAGCTATGGAGACCAAATCTTTTTCTTCTTTTTTTTTTGGTACACATGTATACATGTTTATTTATGGCTATATAAGGATTAACTCACTTTGGGCACCTAGTGGTCATTTGAAGAACTGCATGTTTTGGGACTGTCTCATAATTCAGAATTAAGGGCTTTTAATTGGCCTAAAATATACTTAAGAATATTACTGGAATGATCACTGGACATCCCAGGTTCAAACCCGACTACCACCAAGTTGCCACAGTTGGGCTTTTATAAAAGGCCCTCAACTCTCAACTGCCCTGATGTCGAATGAGATAAGGCTGTCTGCCAAATGCAACCTCGAGGGTCCAGGTTTGATTCCTGCTTTGGGTCTGTGTGCATGGAGTTTGCATGTTCTCCCCGTGCTTAGTGGGTTTCCTCCTGGTACTCTGGTTTCCTCTCACAGTCAAAAAATCTGCAGATTAGGCTAATTAGCATTCCCAAATTGCCCGTAGTGTGTGAGTGAGTGAGTGAGTGAGTGTATGTTTTTGTGCCCTGAGATGGATGTACCCCGCCTTGTGCCCTAAGTGGTTAACAAACAGTGAGACGACAACGACTTCTGGATAAACCTGTAATTGATTAGATTAGCTACTACTATATGAGGATTAGCTCACTTTTGGGAGCCTGGTGGTCATTCGAGGAACTGTAGGTTTTGCCCCTTTGGATTTCATGAGAGTTGTTTCTTCTTTCATTCTTTCTTCTTTGTTCTTCATGCTGGTGTTGGTGACATTTAGAAAAATATTTTGACACTGACACAGAGAAAAGTCAGATTTGGATGGATGTGCTGTGTGCAGTCCTACTTCTGAAGGCCCCAAATGACATGTTTTTCTGCTCTGATTTAGCTAAGTGGGACAGAATCAGTGATGTCTCTGCAGCAAAAATAACAACAGTCTGTGTAGCTTTGTCGCTAAGCACCCCCCTTAAAGCATTTTAATCGTAAAACCTGAAGATACATACATACATCCGTGATTGATCACATAGCGTGTTTTCAACTCCAACCCACTTATATTCAAGCACTTACAATACAAGTGCATGCAAACGTAAAGATTGTACAGTACAGCATTGCCAGAGTGCTGCCGTCAGAGAGGTCTGGCACCGGTTATCGAGTTGCTCCACTCCCTGTTATAAATCACTCCTACAGGTAGGTGTTTCTCGCCATGGCAACGCATAAACTCTTTGCATGATGAAATGTTTTCAGCGGTTACTCATAGCAGAGGAATTTATTATCAGACAGCTGTTTTGGCTGTCTAGCCCATACTGTAATTTTACCACAGCTGACTCAGTCATGCACAAATAGCATGCGCAAAATGATAAATCAGAATATAGCTGATATATCTGGGAATCTGGCATAACCGTAGATGACAGGCCTTAATGGGAACTGCAGATAATGTTGTTATTCTTCTTTCCACTAGGTTTATTCGAATGGTTTAGTGAAAAAGGAAAACAGTGCTCTGTACTGTGCACATGTAATGCTCTCATGAGTGGGTTTAAAGAAAATGAATGACATGCTTGTTTGCGCACAAATTATTCACAAGGGCCTTGCCAAGTTTTCCCCTCTAACCAAGTCCTGCTTGTTTTTCCCGCAGAAAAGAGAGAAGCGTCCGAAGGACATAGGAAGCCCGATTCTCGCCGTCCGCCATGTCAGCAGCGAGGGGACAAGCGGCTCCGCAGGTAGGCTGTGAAAGTGTCCACTTCGTTTATTCTTGGGTGAACTGGACAGACATCACGCTCCCTCCTTCTTCTTCTTCTCTCTCTCGCTCTTCTCTCTGCTTTTCACAAAGAGGTGCAGTATGTTTTATGTGTTTGGGAGGAGCCCATCAGAGGATCTTTCTTTTCTTTTCTTACTACAAAATGTCAATTAGATACAGACTGCTAGGAACAACCAGGACTTTAATGCAACCCGAGATCAATAAAGCATGGATTTACCGAACACTTATGAGAGTTCGGAGGATTGTCACAGTTCTTTGGTAGTCTGTTCTTCCCAGGGAGAGAGTCATAACAGTAGGAAAAACAAAGCACTGATCTATGCTGACATTTTGATCGTGTGAGTCCGTGACCTCGGTTATATATGCCAAGGATTTTCTGTGGCCTGATGTCATCCAGGGTTCTTTATGGCTACAGTGTGCAGCTTTAGTTATGTTTATTCACCTGTCAAGTGACCTGGAATTTACATGTTCATGGATGTATGATCATATATCATTAAAGTATTGGCACCCTTTTTCGGGGAGGTACGGGGGACGGTTTAAAATAACACACACACATCGAACAATTTAACAGAAAGTTATTATTTGGTTACTAAACAATAATAACAACAATAATATGAGGATGAGTCGAAAACACTGGTTGTATAATTTATTTTAATGAACTTTTAGTAAAGACCAATACATAATTTTTTGACATGATCTCCTTCCTTTTCAATCCACTGTGTCCATCAGTCAACAAGCTTTCGTATTCCCTCATTACAATCTGCTTCCACGAATCCTCCGCTGTCTTCACTCCTTCATCCGAAGTGAATCTTCATCCCCCGAGGGCCTGCTTTCAATGGACCAAACAGGTGAAAATGTGATAAAATGAGATCAGGACTAAAGGGATGATGCATTTACAGTATATGTAAGGTGAAACCCTTCCCTCGACAGAGTTTGAGGCATCGGACTCGATCTGTCTCTCATTCTCCATGCCGTCCTTTCATCCATCCCCAGGAGGATTTTCACACGTCCACCAGGAAGACCAAACTTAACGACCCCCTCTCAGGGTCACACCTGAGTATGCATGACCATCACCTCTTAACGACCCCCCCCCCACCCCACCCCCTTCATTCTCACCTTCTCTATTCTATAAGGTGAGAAACAGCCCATGGACGATACAGTGTATTTTGGGGTCCATAACCGACCTTTCTGAAACTGAAGACGCTTTTTAGACAAGTAGAAAAAGCTGTCAATTCAGTTGACATGAAGTAGCTTCTCCTGGACGACTGAGAATATTTACGGACATCAGAATGTATTGTTTTACTTCCTAAAAAAAAAAAAAGATTGTCAGACATGGTTAGATTAGTCACTACATTCGATTGGATAAGAATGACATAAATAATATATTTTCATGAATTACAAACAAAAATGTATGTACAGGGATATGGATGTATTATGTAATGGTGGTGTAGTATGTATTTTAAATTTATTTTTGTGGTATACAGTATATTTATATATACTGTATATACCATATATACTCCAACCATCTAATCTGATATCTGCATTTCATGGCATTTTCACAAACTCTAATCAAGGCTTGAGTGTTTCCATCTTGAGGTAAGCCATCTATATTTATGTCCTTGAAGGTGTCTCTTGATTGTAGACTTTGGCAATAACACACCTACCCACTACAGAGTGTTCTTGACCTGGCTGGATGTTGTGAAGGACTTTTCTTCCCACCAAGTAATGACTTCTGCAATCATCCACTTTAGTTGTCTTCTGGGGCCTCTCAGGTTGATTTGGCCACTCCTAAAGTTTCTGCTCTCTCTCTCTCTCTCTCTTTCTCTCTCTCTCTGATAGGCATGTTTTTTTTTTCCTTTTTCAGCCTAACGATGCTTCAATAGCATCAACACGTCTTTAGACGTCATAGTGCGAGTTCCTATGAATCGCTACTAAATGCAAACTTAACACTTGAAATCAACTTTAAACGTTTTATCCCTCTAATCTGTCATGAAATAATGCGGAAACAGGCAACAACCGGCTGTGAATGTGCTTATCAGTCAGTTGTCCAATTTCCGTGAGCCGGTGAAAAAAGAATGTAATTCCTAAATGGTTCATTGAATATTTTTGTTAAATGCTTTAAATTGAAGTTAGAAGTAAACACATCAATCGTATCATAACTGGTAGGTTACAGAGGCAAACCTATGCAAATGGTCTCTGTCCAAATGCTTATGAACCTGACAGTGTATTAATGGTATCTTCCGAAAAAACACACACAAAAAAAACAAGAATGAAAAGAAGAATGATTTGACTTGACTTGATGAGGTTATGCTTCATTTGCGTCTAGTATTCTAAAGTTTGTCATGAATTCATGACATTTTAACCCAAACACATGTTCGCTCTGTCATTAGATTAAAACCTGAGACAAGATGAAGAACCTAAAATCCAAATCGAATTCCTGTTCAATGCAATTCTGTGAGGTTTCACAGGAAAAAGCTCAGACCTGTTTAATCCCACTAGAATGAGCTTTCAGGATGCTATCATTTATGGAAATGCACTATGAGAGCTGCTAATAATTCCGAGGTTGACTGTACTGATTGAAATATCCATTAGGATGGCTGAATAACTACGGTTAACTAATGCAAATAATTCCATGGCTCATTTATTTTGTGGGTGACAATCTACAACCTTTCATGTTGCATTCTGCATCTCTCTAATTAATACATTCAGCCATAATGGTAAAAACAAAAAAGATATGAATAGCACATGTTCTGCTAATCTTAATGCCATCTCAGGATATGAGACGTGACTAATGACTAATTGTGCAGTATCGCACGAGAAGGGGAGTGCTGTCGTGATGAACAGAAGCGCGGCTGCGGTGCGGTACTAGGCACGAGTGCTTATATTCAGCACAACAGCACGACCTGGAGTGTGATATTGCTTTTGTAAAACAGTTCCGTAAATGGACGTTGGTGGCTCAGTGGTAGGTTTGTCGTCTGCCATGTGGAAGGCCTGGGTTCGATGCCCAAACCCCAGCCAGTGGGTGCAGTGCCGGTCCTAATCCCAGATAAAATGGGAGGTAAAACCTGTGCTAAGTTGTTGTGCAGATCAGATAGTCCCATGTGGCGACCCCTCGACAGGAAGTGCTGAAAAGAGAGAACCATTCGCCTCCGAGTGGCGCAGTGGGTAAAGCGCTCGCCCTATCATCCGTAGATCGCTAGTTCGAATCCCGGGTGGTGCTGTAACCTCTCGCAGCCGGAGGTCTAGAGAGAGCTGATTGGCCGAGCTCTCTCAGAGGGGAGGGATGAGAGGTACTTAGTGCTCCCACATTAATCACGGCTCTACAGCCAGTCAGGGGCGTCTGTGAGCTCGCGCAGCGGAGGGAGCGGATAGCGCTGTCCTCCGAGTGTGTTACGCCGCCCCCAACGGTGCGCGAGCGAGCAGTTCGAAAAGATGCGGTCGGCTGGCGTCACGTGGTTCGAAGGAAACACGTGATAGTCTTCGGCCCTCCCGGCTGATTGGTAGTAGTAGCCTTAATGTGGGAGCCCCCTAGTGACGGGGAGGAATTGGACACGACTAAATTAGGGAGTAAATCGGGGGGAAATCCCCCCCCCAAAAAAAGAGAGAACCATTTATCATCAACAGATTATAATATCTTTGTTTGTTAAGACAGCCATTTTGCTCCGCCAACACGTAGCCAGCAGAACTAGCCGCGACTAGCAGAGCTGGCGACTGACAATTAGTGTAATCAAGTCGTTTTTAAATTCTTACCATAGCTTAAAAGGTGTGGAGAATAAATCATGCAGGAGGTGGGCAGTCCTGTAAATCTCATCAGGTTCTCTTTATATTTCCAGTTTGAATCCCACATAGCATTAAAAGGAAAGCTAGTTCACTAGGTATGGTTTAAGGTGAAGCTAGTTAGCTTAGTAAAGCTAGTTAGCGTTGTAGCCATAAATAAAATAACACAGGAAGAGAAAGTGCTGTTTATAAAGACATAAATGTATCTGATTTCTCGCTGAACGTCCGGGTTTTGGCAGGCAGCCGCTCTCTGCTACTGTAAGTACCGCAGCCCGTACCCACCTACTGTACTTTCACCCATGCTGCAACCAGCAGTTAGTGTACACACGGGTTTTTAGATGCAGAGTGATGCATAAGGTTAGACATCCCTGTGCTGTTATCATCTTTCATCTTCACTCATGGAATGGCTCCTGTCCAGTCGGGATTAATTCTTGTATAATACATTATGAGATCGGGGCAGGTTTAAGCACTCGTCAGCACTCGGGGTGTAGACGCAGGAATGTTACATGATAATGTTTCATGTGTCCCAGATTCAGTACCTGAGTCAGCACTGTGGGCGGTTGGAACCGTGTCATCTTTAATCCCCGAGTATCGACCCTTAATGCTGACGATCCCTCTTTTCTTTCCATTAACCTTCTTCATCTTCTGCTAAGCACATCATGTCCTTTAAAGAATGTTGGAAGTGGTGCAAAAGACAAGTAAACCGATCGCCGTAGCTCAAGCTGTTTGTGCAGTTAAGTCATTTTTAAACAACAGAGATTAAGACAGAAAACCTGTTTGTTTTCTTGATTAAACAGTTTTTTTTTTTTTGGTGTAAAGAAAGCTTTGAATGAGTGTAAAGTATTCCATCTTGCTTTTGTGTATTGCTGGCTTTAAATCTCCCTGCACTCTCACCTCTTCACGAATTCCTTAAACCTTTTCTCGTCTCGTCCTGGGCTGCTGAAACATTCTGACCGTCTCCGTGAGTTACAGACCGGTGGCAGCTGCTTGCTGGAAACTGGCAGCTCGGCTTCGCCTCTACTGGCACCTTGGTGCCACTTTGGACCACCTTTGTTGTGGGCAACCGAGCGCGGGACGATTTGGCATTTCGCATACCGATGTTAGACTTTTGAAACGGCACAAAGACACCACAGCGCTAAGTACTGTACTTCCTTCACATGTGCGTTTCCCCTCCTTCGTCCCTTTATTTCTCTTCCTTCTGTATGTGTTGAGATCTGTAAAGTGGCGTATCGTCCGCATGCATTTTATTTCGCGGAAATTGGGGCTAGATCTAAATCCTGGTTCCTGCTAACGGCTCACAGTCACAGACATTTACCGTGACGCCTAAAATGACATAAGGACGAGAAAAAGTGTGCTTCCAGATGTGTACGGCAAAATGAACCGTTTTTTTTGTTTGTTTGTTTCGTGCACGATTATACCCTAATTTTACCCTTTGTACATCAAGGTTGCACTGCAATTAACTTCATATATCACTTATCAGTTCCCCTTAAAACATGTGATTTATATGTTGTATTTATACGCTTCCTATACGGTATATATGTCTTGTAGTTTTTTTTGTTCTTAGCATTGCACTAGTCACTTTTTTTCATCTACAACCTGTCTTTGCGTTACTTTCTCTATTGCCGCTGGATATCTGGAATTTCCTTCAGGATCAATAACGTATCTATCTATCTAATTTATGAAGGTTCAATACTAAGCACCCTGGACCGGTGTAGAACACGCAGCGGATAAATGTGGGATACTGAACATCAGCCTTAATCAGAGCGGTGATTAGCAATCTTGGTTCATTATCCCTAAATAAGGTTTAACGCCCGTGCACTAATGACAGTAATCCTGTGTGTTTGTCACCATGGCGACTCCACGAGCTGTGACCACAGCTGCTATTGTGTTCACTGAGTAAGCATGAGGCCTTTGTTTCAGGGTTTTTTTTTTGGAATTCTGAGAAATCAGACAACATAATCTCCATTTAAAATCAAAGCAAACCGGAGATGGCTCGCAGCGTGCTAATAAACCTCATTACTCCCAGTCTGCAGTAGAACAATCTGAACCGTAGAAGAGCCGAACGCTCCTGAAACATCTGTATCGACGAAGCGCTAACATTTATTTATCCACCTTCAATAAGGGAACTACAGTATGAAATGCAACGGAGGGAAGAATTCTCAACCAGTGTGAGATAAGCGGTAAAATATGCCTCTTGAGTTATTTTCCAGACGATCTATGGGTCAGATGGACTCAAATTCTCTGCAGGAGTGTTAGATCTTTTTTCTTTTGGTCTGGGGAATGTAAGAGTATTCTCCTCACAGCTGTTAGTAATCTTCCTCAGCATACCTACATCTAGCTTAATGAAATTAGACCATATTTCTGTTTTATTCCTGGCCAGAGATGTTATACACACTTGGGTTTGAGATCATTAGATTTACAGAGGCAGGATAAGCAGGATCGGGCCTCTGCGCTTTTAGAATTCAACCCAGCGTCTGAAAAACCATTCAGCCGAGGTCAGCTAAGGGAACATGATGTCCAGCGCAGGGCCTCTGCACAATAAAGTGTGTGTGTGTGTTTTATTCATCTCACAGATGATGAAAAACACAGTTCTGTTAACAAGGGTTTGGCTCTCGTATCCAAAAAAAACCCCCAAAACTCTGATTTAACTCATTCACTCACTCATCATCTTTACCGCTTTATTCTGTATACAGGTTCCACCAGGTTAAATCAGAAGTTGGAATTCAAAGCAAAAATTGTATTATTATATATATATTTATTTTTAATGCTAAATTTGTATCCGTCCATCTGAAACAGAATTTTTAGGTATTTATCTAAAGTCAGAAACATTCACGCTTAATATGCAACTGCACGTTTGGAATTCACATAAACAGTGGAACCTTGGATTACGAGCGTAATTCGTTCTGGAAGCGGGCTCATATTACAAAACACTTGTAAACCAAATAGAATTTTTCCATAAGAAATAATGAAAACTCAAATTATTCGTTCCACAGCCCAAAAAAAATAAATACATAAAAAAATTGCTGTAAAGTAAAAAAACAAAAAAAAAAACAAATGAACCACCTTACCTTTGAAAATAATCACGACAGAGCTGAGTTTTCTGTGTAAAGCAGAGAGTGTCTGTGTGTGCATGTGTGAAGCCGCGTGTGAGAGTGCGTGTGTGTCGGTGTCAAATTACGCGTGCGCACACACATATGAGACATGATGAAACAGAGAGGGAGACTTATACCAGTAAGAGACGAGCACTAAGACCCAGGGGAGCAGGGGAGGTGATTACCCACAATTCCGCAGCGCAAGACAGAGAAAAATCATTGGCTCAGTTGTGATCACTTGCCGCTCGGTGTCAAAATAAGAGGGCCATACGTGATACATGATACTCGGCACTTGTAAACCAATACTTTCGCTCGGTTTCCAATTCAAAATTAATAAAAAATCTTTGCTCGTCTTGCGGAACACTCGTAAACCACGTTACTTGCAATCCGAGGTTCCACTGTAATTATATTAATTATAATTAATTTCTAATTCAATCTTTATATTCATTCACATTTTATTTGCCTTCTGAAATACTATCCAGGAAGTCTTCATGCAAAAGTATTCGCACACTTACAGTACACACTCTCACAACTGCTGGGAGCTCTGTCACCTCACTCACTCAATCATCTCGCACAAGGCAGGATACACCCTCTAAAGACACACACACACACACACACACACTCACACGCTCATACAGACACTACAGGCGACTTGGGAACGCCAATTAGCATGGACTGTAGGAGGAAACCGGAGAACCCGGAGGAAACCCACCAAGCACGGGGAGAACATGCAAAATCCTTGCACACAGACCTACGAGGTGAAAGTGCTAAACTCTAAGGCAATGTGAACTGGTAAAGAATTGTTTTGTGAATTGTTTTTTTCTTTACATATTTAAAACACCCCTGATGTTAATTTCAGATTTAATATTTCCATGAATTCGATATAAGATGACATGGTTGACTCCAGACTCTCATGACTTCCAACACCCTCCATCACCTTCGCATATGACAATAACACACAGCACCTGATCATTTACTGTATATTACATATGACACACCTGGCACATGACACCTTTTGTGTATATACATATGTGCATACACATACAGGGGTGTATACTGTAGGTATTTACATAGACACTCAGCACGTTATTAAATGGGAAAACCTGTACATCTGCTTCTTTATGCGGTTTTGCAGTCAGCCAGCAGTACGATGCATACAATCATACAGATGCAGATACAGTCAAGAGCTTGAGTTATTGTTCACATCAAATGCGTCATCTCTATGACTTAAGTGTAGCATGGTTGATGGCGCCCAAAACGTTGATTTGACTTGTACTGAGATTGGTTTGAACAGAGCATTATGAAAAGCAAAAAATATCCAGTGAAAGGAACATGTGTAACAGGATGCACGTGATTGGGCTAAAGGCTGGCCCGTGGCATAGGTGTCGCAGGTTGCCGTCTAGTTCGCCAAAAAGGTTTTTTTTTTTTCCCTCTGTTGGGATGAACTTTTTAAAAACAATACTGCTGCACTTTGGCCATGGTATAAGGATTTAAAACAGGTCATTTCTGTGATCAGACTCAATCAAAGAAATCATCCTCTGTTCTCAATCGCATTCATGCTTTGCATTTTTAATTTTTACTTCATTTTATTTCATTTATTATTTTAAGCTTTATCACAATTGTTAAGTCTTTGTTGGTAAATGCGTAACAGTTTCCACCTGAGACGTGATTTATTTGAGCTGCACATCAGAAACGCATCTCAGTACCAGGTGCTTGGAAATAAACTAATCCCGGAGGTATGGGTCAAATCCTGAACTGCTGCACTGCACCAGGGTTAAAATGCCCTTTACATTCAGCAGCATTTAGATTATACATTTGCTACACATGTCCTAATCTGTTTTTTTTTTTGTTGTTTTTTTTAAATACTGATTGATGCTGTACAAGTTGGCATGGTGACTTAGTACTTAGCACTTGCACCTCCAGGGTCTGAGTTTGATTCCCACCTCGAGGTCTGTGTGCGTGGAGTTTGCATGTTCTCTCTGTGCTTGGTGGCTTTCCTCCAGGTTCAAAGACATGCAGATTATAGGCGAATTGACATTCCCAAATTGCTAGTGTGTGAATGAACATGTGGGTGTGTGTGTGTGTGTGTGTGCGCCCTGCGATGGATTGGCACCCCGTCCGGTCCAGGGTCCACCCTGCCTCATGCCCTGAGTCTCCAGGGAGAGGCTCCAGGCCGCCGCGAGCCTGTACACAGGATAAAGCAGTTTAGACGATGAGTGAGTGATACTGTACATTAATATTGTGCTTTGTAGTCATTCTTTAGCGCATTAGAGTCCTATTTCTATTTAATAAAATCTTGTATACCTAAAATCTAAATGCAGCATCACGTCTCCTCGTAGAGTGATGCTTATAAAAAAAAATGGCATAATTCAAAAACCTTATCTTGTATGAATAAATACTTTACATTAACATCCAGTTTGGTTTAAAAAGCAAGTTCCAGCAGTGAGCTAACCCTTTTTTTTTTTTTTTGGTTAGAATTATTTTTTTTGGTTAGGTCAGAATTGGGAGGGCGCCAATGCAACCGCTAACACTAGTCATATTCTGACCTATCATGACAAATATGAACTCAAACACACAACATATTACTCCCACTCACTCACTCACTCATTCTCTGTACCACTCATCCTGTAGGGGGTCACATGAAACCTGAAGCTTCCCCGGGGATTCGGGGATCCACTCACACACTACAGAGTATTTGGGAATACCAATGATTCTTTGGACTATGGGAGGAAACTGGAGTACCTGGGGGAAACCCACCAAGCACAAGGAGAACTTGCAAACTCCACGCACACAGACCCCGAGGCGGGAATAAACCCCATGACCGTGGAGGTGCGAAGCGACAGTGCTAACCACTACGGCACCATACCTTGGTACATTACGGGACATTTTTAGGCCTGAGTAAGTTTAAAGTTTGGGGGTAATCAGTCTATGTCTAATCAGTTGGTTATTCATCCTGAGCGAAAGGTTGAATTTAATGGTGGAGGGTTGACTGTAGTGATGGGTCGTCCATGAACGATTCGTTTTTTTTTTTAAACGAATCTTTAACGAGACTCAGAAGAACGAGTAGTCTCGGTGAGTGATTCGTTCATTTTCTACTGGGCGCGCATGTGCAAAAACCTCCATAGGTTATGTACCGGAAACAGAATTAAACGGCTCTCAACGAATCTTCCAAGTCCCGAGTTGTTCGTTCCTTTGTCACATGACTCCCATAGATGCTATGAAGTGCAAAAGAACGAACAAACTCGGACAAGAAGATATGATGGCGAGCTGCTCATTCTGTTCATAATATGTCCTTAGCTGCATTGTAATATATTCATTACTGGAACTATAGCCAAAATGTGGGGGTCTGTTTATGGAAAATGTAACATTTTATTTTATTTCTGGTCAAAAGAACGAAATGAACTAAATGACTCAAAAAAAAAAAAAAAAAAAAAGATTCGTTCATTTTGATGAACGAGATTCAAAGAACCGGGTCAATAAAATGATCCAAACTTCCCATCACTAGTTGACTGGATGCCAGCTTCCTCCAAGCTCCAAAAACGCCCTTTTTTCTAAAGAAAAATTATTTCCTGTGCAAAATCATCTCTTCTAAGTAATTTGAGCAACATGAGCGCACAATTAACAGACATGATTTCATAGACAAAAAACATACCTAGATGCCTGGACTGAACTTGAGTTTTACATTATTAGGGCCATTAAATTATGATTTCTACTTTGTCGACTTTGTTTAAGGGCTTTTCTAGATAAATACAGTAACATTTGTGGAAACCTTTTATGTATTTTAAACTAAAATAGCTTTTTTTTTTTTTTTTTAATCTAGCCTCAGACAATTATCCTTCCAGATTTGTTTTATTTTTTTATTCTTTCACCAATTTACATCAGGCAGGTCTTGTGAAATATGATACAGAGGAAGGCTGAACATGTGATGTGATGGAAAATCTATTTGATCTTTTACTGTAGAGAGTGTGTGAGAGTTCTGAGGAAGTCCGAACACAGACAGAGTCACGCCAGGAGCTCCGAATGTCTGCAGTCCCCGCAACACCCCTCCTCCTTCCTGGTTAAAATGACGTTTTTAACCGAGCTGACCGACTCTGTGCTTGTCCGTCTCGATTGTTTTACATCCACAAAGTGTTTCAGGCTAAAAGATAGCAGAAACCTGAGTTAAAGGTCAGGTGCAGAGGTCAGGATGGGACGAAGTGAAATGTGTCACACGCGTATTCCTGACCTGCGGAGAGAACATTCCACCGGAAAGAAAAAAACATGAAAGATAGGGAGAGCTCATGTGCAAGAGCTCGCAGCACGTCCACGCAACATGTTACACCAGGCTGAGAAAACAGCAGGCCACGATAAGCCGGTTAAAAAGTAACAGCTGAAAGGAAACTGAATCTTTCAGCCATGGACATGTGTGACTGCGACCGCGACACGTCTCGCTTCTCTGCCCGGTGTTGATTTAAGGTTATCTGTGACTTTGAAACATCTCTAGCCGAACAGAGTTGAACGCAAGGTCACAGCAGCGGTACATCCTTCACATCTCGGTGATGATCTCAGAGCTAGACCTCGACCCTCACCTCTAATTGAGACGGTGTCTTGTATGATGGTGTGATTTGTGATTTTTTTTTTTCTTTTTTAAATTTGTATGTGTGAGTGTATTGAGAGAAATTGTATTCAGACTGTAATTTTCGTACCTTTCGTGAATCAGAGCAATTATTACCTTAAGGACTGATTTATTCGATTTGTCCTTCAATTTATAAGCAAAAAACCTTTCTTTTAATCCATGCATGGTCATTTCCAGTTTTAAAATGTGCATTCTATCATTTTTTTTTTCTTCTTCTTCTTCTTCTTGCTCATTCAACTGTTTTGCTCTTATCAGACATTCAGTAAAATCTTAACGAGTGTCAAATGTTTGGCACAATAGCCCCTTTTTTTAACTCCACCCTGATAGTAAGCATACTATCGCTTAGGACATATACTGTGTAAACTCTAGGCATGCATGGCATTTCTTGTCTTTCAACAGGACACTTGCTTGACTGAATGCTATATCTGGCACATACTGTACACACACACACACTGTTCTGCTCAGGTTCGCTGGTTGGCATGCTGCCGTTTCTCGCTCCTGACCTCCGTTTAAAAAAATAAATAAATAAATAAACTCTCTAACTCTCTAGTGGTTCAAGAGTTTCCTGAAGTGAGTTCGCCAGCTATAGTTTGGTCCTGGGCTCCAGGGACAGAGTGCGTCTCTTGACCTCTCCCAGAAAAAATGCAAGGAAGGAAAGGCAGTGTGCAGCAGGCGGAGAAACCAGCGGGGGGCTTCTCCATGAAAGACAGGAAAGCCCCGGAGCGACATCGCATGCTAAGATGCCTCAATTTTGATGCCAATAGGTTTTAATTTTTTTTTTTTTTTTTAAATCATGGACAGATATTCTGGGATGAGAATTGGACTGGACATCTTTATTTGCATGTGTGGTTTGTACTCACTACTAAGTCCCATAAATTGAGGTTGATTGAGTATATAATAGCCTTTTTCTCCTCCTCCTTCTCCTCCTCCCAGCTAGCCAGCGCTCAACTATCATACAACAGCAGGTGAAGCTTAACACCCAGACATGTGCCTTCCTTCAAGACTCATGAAGCCAACCCTATTTTTAGACTGCTGCTCAGAGGAAAGTGCTATCCACCCTCTTCCACATACATGAGCAGATCTCCCTGATTGGCTAGCGTGAGTAACAGGACAAAGCGTATGTGCAGGATACCACGCTTCCCTATTAGAAGGTGCAGCCAAATTTGCTGTCTTGGCTCTCAATGACTGCGGCATCAACAGGATTCAAACACTTGACCTCCTGATGTTAGGGCAATTTTTGTGGTGCCCCATTGCTAAGAGAAAAAGATCAAACTCTTTTGATAAGCAGATTTTTTTGCCTTTTGTTGAGGATTTGAAGGCAGAAAATCAAGGAAAAATTGCTTTTATCAGAACAGTAATCACAGTAAAACACTAAAACACCATGATTGTCGCTTTTTACTTAAAAAAAAAAAACAGACATGAGCAACTGATTTTTAAAAAAAAATTTTAATTAAACCATTTTTTGTGTTTATTGTCATGGCAACCAGTTGGGTTGCTCGTGTGAGCATAGTATTGGTGTTGACTTTATTTGTATTTTTTTATGTTATACATATAATAGAAAAAAATGTTGTGCCAATGAAGCTACTTCTGAAGTAGAATGTTCTGGAACATGAAAGTGATCAATCCAATCTTGCTTCCCTAAAAATGTCAGGTTCCTAATACTGTCTCGCTTCAAACATTTAATCGTTTAAAATGCAAATTATTCATATTTTTTAATGAGTATTGGTAATGAATTTGGTGTAAACATCTGGAAGCACATGTGAACAAAAAGCTTAAATAGTTTTTGGTAAAAGCTTAAAAAGCAAAAAATCTGTAGTGTCGGTAACCATGTCGAATTTATGTTAAAATATCTTAACTAATTAACATTTTAGATTAATAAATTTTTTCAGGTTTGTGTCTTTTCATGTGGAATCTAAATCGGCCAAGTTTCATCTGAATGACAGTTAAGATTGTTGAAAGATTTGAATTCAAAAAGTAACAGACACTACTGACATAAAAGGGCGTGAAACTGTTTCTTTTTATCTAATCAAAATATAAATGTGTAGCATATTTACAAAAAAACGAAGCATGGATCGGGGGAAAAAGAAGCATTAAGTATTACGAAAAAATTTTCTTATATGATCCTATCTGAAAATTCACTTTTTCACCTAGGGGAGACACTTTTTAGCACCGATACCATGATTTGGCCGAGTAGAATTATAAAATATAGCTGCATATTAAGTATGAAAAGCAGGATAATATGTTTTGTTGGAAATGTGATATGTTTTCCAGGACAGATCGTTGAAAAAATGCAGTCCTGGGAAATCCAGACCAGGTGGCGACACTATTCAGCATTGACAGTTTGGTCCAGCTTTTGTTAAAGCCATTATAATAAGAAATAAAAAAACACTTTGTAAAAGCAATTGCATTGTAAATGCATAGCATGAGCTGGTGGCTGTTCCATCACACTCCTGCTTGCAGAGTTATTAGAAGAGAACGAGGAAAGATGTGCCCTTGGTTTGATCCTCTTTAGACAACATTTGTTCCTCATTTGCTGCTCATTCCCCTCATGGATGACATATTTGGGTCTCCTGAGGAAAAAAAAAAAGAAAAAAAAATATGATGGCGCGGGTCAGCTGCTGCCCTCCGGATATCATGTCGGTAGTTTGGAAGCTGGCACATGCCTGTATCGAGGAGTGAGTTGTGTATAACAGGCGTGGGTTGGAAAATGGGATGACATGATGTCGATTTATTACTCAGTCTGGCTGGCTTAGTGGCCTTTACTCATTACTGGGGCCTCTGTAGCCAAAACCCGCCTGACTGGTGTGAGTTTATGATGATTGAACCCAGTGTCCTGTGCGTGCAATGGAGCAAGCCCTTCAGTAGGCTTTAAAACAAGAAAGCAGCATTGAAAAGTGAGAGCTGAGTCAAAAAAGTCATTAACTATCAAATCGCCTCTGGATCAAATGACATCTCTGAGAACGAGCTCCAGATCTGGTGTGTTTTATTGACGAGCTACTGCTCATATGTATTACACTTCACCGCCTTTATAGTGGGAAGGGAAAAACTGTGAAATGAGCCTCGTCTGTCAGAAAGCCTACAACAACAAAAAAAAGAGTCCCAATGGAGTTTTTCATTCTGTTCAATTCATTTGTGAGTTTCTGTGCATCACAGGAACGTGCATGATGAAAGAGTGTCTTTTTTTTTGTAGCAGGAAAGAGTCAAGCAGGACAGTGGCACGTTCATAATGTTTGAATTCCAGTGAAAGATTCCGTCACATATATACAAAATACACACACAGCAAACACACATTTTCTGTTTTTAATGGCATATAAACCAAGATGGAACACTTCGGTGTCGATTCAAAGTTAGCAAAAGGCACAATGATGGAATTTATTTTTTTGGTGGGGGGCAAACACCCGGAAGATTATCACACGTCGATTTTCAGAGAAATGTTATTGAATGCTATGCTAAGATTTGAGCTTGGATCATGCTAGCTAGTTAGTCAAAACAAGAGTCTAAGGACACAAATAAATGTTACATATCTATCTATCTATCTATCTATCTATCTATCTATCTATCTATCTATCTATCTAAACAGTATATATATAAAACAGAAATTCTTTTTGGCCGGTGTTTGTCTGCAAGTGTACCTCCAAAATGTAACAGTAGGTGGCGTCTTCATCAACTTTTATGTCACACTATGAGCGTGTCACACTATGAGCGTGTCACAGGCGTTCCTCCCCAAATGGAACAGTAGACATTGGCCTCTACGGGTACATCTGGTTCTGGATCAGACTGCGGGGCATCTACAGCGACGGCGTATATGACAGGCAGCCTTACGCTAAGGTCTGCTAAAACATTTGAGCAGCGTGAGGAGAGGCAGCGAGTTGACCACACACTCCACTCGCAGGTGGAACCGCGGCTAAACCTCTAGTATTAATTAAAACAGTAAGTAGCTAAAGGTTAGTTAGGATTGTAAAAAGTGATCCATTTACATTTTGGAAGTCTGCTAATGCTGCCCAGAAATCAGGCTAGTTAGCTGAGATTTTGATATTTTAACATCTATAGTTTTGTCAAGATCTATAATTTCCCATACTTAGAATTGTCTTATACGTATGTTGCCCTGTTGTGTTTTACTAGCTTTAAGGAACAGTAGTTTCTCTAAACTTTATCAGCGTATAAGTGTATCAGTGCTAATTGTACAAGCTAATCAGTGCTAAGCGTATCAGTGCTAATCCAAAATTTCCAAAACACAATTAATAAAAAACAACAACAAAAGATTAATGCAATGTGTGGTATTCTATATGTGCACACACTAGTAGTTTTCTTTTGAACACTGTATTTTCTCAAGTAGTGCATAAATGGTAACACCATTTAAA
This sequence comes from Clarias magur, assembly GCA_013621035.1. Taxonomy (NCBI): domain Eukaryota; kingdom Metazoa; phylum Chordata; class Actinopteri; order Siluriformes; family Clariidae; genus Clarias; species Clarias magur. The sequence goes on from QNUK01000376.1 coordinate 328,561, forward strand.
ATTATTGGCACCCCTATAGGTAATGAAGATGGCACGGTGGCTTAGTGGTTAACGCTGTCACCTTGCACCTCAAATTCGTGTATGGAGTTTTCATGTTTTCTCCAACAGTCCAAAAACATAGTTCCCAAATTGCATATAGTGTGTGAATGACAATTGAGCGCTCCAACCCGCTGGCAACTCGTCCCCCTGAAGTAACTGCCGCACAAAACAACGAATATACAGTGGAACCTTGGATTACGAGCATAATTCGTTCTGGAAGCGGGCTTGTATTCCAACACACTCGTAAACCAAATCAAATCTTCCCATAAGAAATAATGAAAACCCAAATAATTCGTTCCACAGCCCAAAAAATTAATACAGAAAAAAATATATAAAGTAAAAATAAAACAAATTAACCTGCACTTTACCTTTAAAAAAAGTTAAAAATAAATCCCAACAGATAAGTGTTTCCGTTTGAGCGCCGTGTATTTGTGTGTGTGTGTGTGTAGAATTAGCCCCTTCCCTCACCTCGTCTTACACAGTAAAACTCCTCCTCCCTCCCCCCACCTCGTTTCACAACAAACACACACACAACGGAAACACTGTTTTAACGGGAAAAAAAGAATCTCTCTAATGACACTCGCGTGAGCACAGACTAATCGAATCACTGCTGTAAAGTAAAAAAACAACAACAAATGAACCAGCACCTTACCTTTGAAAAGAATCGCGACAGGGGGGGTGTAAAGGCGAGAGTGTGTGTGTGTGTGTGTGTGTATGTGTGTGTGTGTCGGTGTCAAAAACTTGGCACTCGTAAACCAAGACATGCTCGTTTTTCAAGTCAAAATTTATTACAACTCTTTGCTCGTCTTGCAGAACACGCGTAAATCGAGTTACTCGCAATCCGAGGTTCCACTGTATATCCAGGGTGGGGAGTATCAATCGCCCGATGTGCTGGATGGCACGTGGACGCATCCTCTCCATATTCCCTACAGGTAATACTCTGGCTGGGGACTTCCTTGATGAGAATAACATTACAGAAATTCTACTTTTGTGATTTTTAACAAGGCTGGAGGTGCAAAAAAATTTAATTTGCGTGCATTTTGAGTTTCTTCATATTTTCAGGTTTGTGTGTTTGAAATTCTCTCTCTAATTTAGCGTTCAATTTAGCGGGTTCATGGGTTGGAGCTGGTCAGTTCTTTTTTGGTGCACCCGTATCATTATCTTGTTTACAGCTCTTAGGTCTTAAAGTCTTGATAGTGACATTCAAGCTTTACGGCTGAAAAATTCAGGTAATGATGCCATCACAAGTATCACACACACTGGGCCACACCCTGCAAAACAGCATCAAAACGTGACCTTAGGTTCATGTCTCATTTAAAGCTAATGACGAGAAAGGATAGCAGGCAAAATGCTAAACAACCTACGGCATGAACTTTTTTCAAACGGATCTGAAGTATATTGAAATATATAAGGTATATACAGTAAGGATAAAACAACATATTCTAAATTTTAGGGATTTTTATCTGGAATAGATACATGAAGCTGTTTTATACGAACAAAATACATTATAATATGTTTTATATTTTGTGTGGGTGTGAAAGAAAGAAAGAGAGAGAGATTTATCCTACCCTTTTAGGTGCACATGTTATACATCCAGCCTGAAGCTTACGCCCCCCTCAGGGCAAACTCAGTACTGTATCATCCTGGGACACCGGCATTCCAGAATGCAAAAATGTCACATAAGCACAGTATAATGTACAGTATATAAATATATAATTTCATTCAGGAATGATGGTTTTAGACTCAACTCTGCAGTAAGTGTGAAACTGACTCTGCTGATCTGCACTTCAGATTCAAATGGGATCTGATGCCTTTCTGAGTAAAGTGATGGATCATGAGGTAATCCGATACCGCTTCTTTGCGCAGAAATTTAGTTCCAAGAGTGCTCTCTCTCTCTCTCACATACACACACACGCACACACACCAGCGCTGCTGAGGTCTACAGAGCACTGCCCCCCATGGTGGTTGGCTGGAGGAGTAGGAATGCATTCTCGTATTTCTGGTTTTAATTGTATCCAGACTGAAAGGCATTCCAGCCCACTGGGCCACAGGACCAATGACTCAAGCAGCCAAGCATTCGGGTGCTTTCCAATTCCAATACCACCAGCACTCCGGCTGTTCCTCTTCCATTCAGGACCGATCCACCCAGCTCTGTTATTCAGAACACACCCTGATATTCACACCGCGTACTGTAGGCCAGGACCAGATTCGTCTAAAATATATATTAGAGATAGCTTGTAATGGAGGCGATAAAACGGAATTATGTCACACTTTGATTTCAAATCCGATTTACTGTATTAGACCTTGAGTTGTAATCATAGAACGCGTGTGTGTGTGATTTTGCAACCATAAATATGATGACACCAGGAAGTCTGGAACCTTACCACAACCAGGTTGCCAAAGATGCGATACGGACTAAAGGAAAAGCCATTTTGACATTTTTACAGTCTTATCATAAGTGTCAAGGAAGTATAAGTTCACATCACTGTCAGGTTCTTTGTGATAACGGTACTAGAGCCAGACAAATACAGATATGTACTTGTCCAAAAGTACTGGATCGGTAATACAGACTGACATAGAAGACATTTGGGATCAGGATCAAAACATGAACCCAGGCAAAAAAGTTCTGGATAGGACTTCATCACCGGGAAGAAAATGGAAGGCTTTAGACAGGCCAGGTTAGTCACAGCTGAGCATGCAATTGACCTCCTGACGAGTAGACTGAAGGAGAACAAAAATCCAAAGCAGTGATGTCGTTTGGTCACTGGATAGATGATGCTGGGAGGAAACCCACCAGGCACGATTTCATCTATTCTTATACTGAACTTTTGGTCAGGGTGGTCTTCCACCAAATGTGTCATGGTGAAAGCTGAAATTCTTATCCATCGTCGCATATCCATCTTTCTTTCAAGCTCAAATTCATGCGTCTTCACGGTATAACGAAATCGAGTAATAATTGGCCTTGCTGTTCCAATACTTTCGGAGTGGAGCGTATACGGTTCGTGCAGCTTGTTCATTTGAGTCCAGCTCGTCTGAGGACATGCGATTAGAGGAAAGAAAACAGAGTGAGCTCGGGGGAGATATAGAATGAGAGAGGGAGGGAGGGAGAGAGAGGAAAAAAAGTAATGAGTGATATGAGGTGATTGGATGGCGCTGGAAAAGAAAACTGGAGCGGAACGTGTGTCTGTGTGTGTTTTACACGTGGGTTCACAGCTGGACGGGCTCTCTGGATGGGTGTTGAACATCACAGCCTGCTGTGAGGAAAATGACGGACTTGTTTGCCAGCAGTGAATTGCGCTTTGCTAGACTGCAGGACAGCAAAAAAAAAAAAAAAAAAAGACAATAGAGAAAATAACAAAAACAAAACTGGTTAACACTTTCAGTGATGACCTGTGACTGTATTTGTTATATCTACATGCACTGTACATGTTGTTACTATTATTAATGAAAAAACTAGTGAATTATCAAGAAAAGGAAAGATAAAAAAAAAGATATTCTTTGAAATAACACTTTAACCTTACAGTTTTATTTGCCTTAATTAATCAATTAATTCACATTTTTTAATATAATTGAATATAATTTAAGCAACTGTTGATGATGATTTTATTTGCCAAATAAACATGTTGTTGGTTTTTATTTAGTACTGGTGATATGTATTATACAAACGCTAGTTCCGACCAAGCAATCCGATTGGACGAGAGACATTCCCTGAGTGCTGATAATAGAACATAACAGCACTGCGATGTTTAACTGCAATAGGATGTTCGAACAATCATTAATTACACAAACAGTCTGTTGTAGCACGTGGGAGAGCATCTGCCTACCTAAGAAGCACTTTCAGCAAGATAACACACCGGACAAAGTTACGTCATCTTAAACAACGCTACGTCTTATTAAAAACTGCAGAAGCACATGTGTTGCCAGGCTATGCTGTCGTGTATCATGTGCATGCATATACATGCTGCGTATCATATGCCGTACATGCTGATATTCAGTACAACAGCACTCCCACTCATTATTTAAATGAGCACTACATACAGTACAATCTCTCATGCTGATAAGTCACAAAGTGGAATCAAGACAGCTAACACATTTGCAGAAGTCGAAAAATGATCCACACTCCAGTTCTATTAAAACTTGTGTCTTATCCAGCACATTAGCACTGTGCAACTCGGCGGCCCTGCCTAAAAAGATTTTCAATGACGGAAGACAAGAGCTTGTCGACAGATGGATGAAGTGAACCGAAAAGCAAGGAGATTATAGCTAGGAATTACGTATTTGTCTTTACTGAAAGTTGAGTAAAATATATTCCACAGCCAAAATACAGATCACTTTTGACTCACACTCGTACACACTCATAACCAGTGTGCGTACAGTATAATGGATACACTTGTGATTTGTATTAGAACCCGATGTGAGCGCACGATAATGAAGCTCATATACAGTAAATATCACAGTACCTATAATGATGATACAGTAACATAGATTGTAGTAAACTGTATACAGTAACGCTATAGTAAGAGTGCGACCTAAAAATCTGTACAGTTGCGGAAGAGTATAATCAAAGTATACACAGCTGATCCTTTCCCCAGAGGATTCGCTTCCAGATTTACATCAACCAACAAATCCAGCCTCTACAAATGTCCCAGCGATATCGCCGACACGATTCGCATCCCATTTCCATATCCAGATCATATCACAAACACATCTGGAATCACCCGGGGCGGCTCATCAGACCGCTGGGCGTGCGCTAGTTTCTTGTCAACTGGTGAGTGGAATGAGGGTTTACAGACATGTTGACAGGTCAGGATGAGGTCATGAGCTCACTCGCTCGCTTATTAGATATAATAATCTCCATACTGTATATTCCAGCTCATCAGAGTAGTACGTAATGCAATCTGTAGCGTAACACGAGAGGAGTAGTAAGGGTTTGCGCACACACACACACACACACACAAACACACAGTAGACAGAGTGCTTTTGGAACTCGGGGGAGGCCTAAGGATTACTCTAAAAGCATAAATGTTCATACCATGAAAGGTTCCTTTGCCATCCATTATCCTTTTTGGCCTTGTATATACTGTACGAACGCACTCATTTACTGTATATGTACACTGCATAGTCCAGCAGTCAGCACTACAGTTATTGACAATCATGATGGACTGGTTCAGGGATGCGTCCTCCAGAGAGAAGAACTGGCGTGACGCTTCCTGTAAAGTGGCTGATGATACTCACAGAGAGGGGGGGTGGGGGGGGGGGGATTCAGCATGCTTATTCAAATCACAGCGTCTAAAAGGGTTCAATTCCTAAGATTGCTATAATTGAAAAATATACATGTTGTATCTACAGTACAAAATATTTCTGGCGTAGTAAAGAAAAATATTTTTCCGCACAAAATATGCACTATGATAAAGTAAATTTGAACCAACTATACAAATATAACTGGGAAAGACATTGAAAATGGGTCATATAGGCAAAGAAATAGCACAGATACACATGATCACTTGTTTTCTGGCTTTTTTTCAGCTGTTTCTGTGTCCATAATAATAATAATAATAATAATAATAATAATAATAATAATAATATAATAATATGCTCATTTTTAAAGTTCAAAATTTTGGTGATGTCATTCTCATATTCCGGTAGGGTTCAAATTTGCCCTTTATTAAAGTAACCCAGGCGGCTAGTGGTCAGCATTGTCACCTTGCACGTCCAGGGTCTGGGTTCGATTCCCGTCTCTGTGTGCATGGAGTGTGCATGGTGCTTGGTGGGTTTTCCTCCGGGTACTCCGGTCTCCTCCAAACACACAGTTTGAAGTTCATTTTAACTCAAAACACAACGCCTCCATATGACCAATATGTTTTTGAATCGTCATTGACCTGTGCCGTGTTGCCGGCACACGTCTTTGCCGCTTGAGTTTTAAAGTTTAAAGCTCAGTCTTAGCATCCTCAGACCCAAACTCTAATGTTCTGTCCCTTGTTCTTGTCCTTTCACCACAATGTTTCTTTTTTATTACAACAGAGTAAATTGTATAGAAAGAGATAGTTCAGGGGTTTTTTTATTTTATTTTATTTTTTAAGTCTGTCTCAAATCAAAACTGAGGTGCATATAAGGACATCGCATGTCTCTGGGAGGAAACCGGGGCACCCGGAGGAAACCCAGCAAGCATCCTCTAGCAAATACCGCTGAGCAGAAAAATGTATAACATCCAAGAACTATTATAACGTCCTCATATGCTCCGCGTTTATGATATAAGACAGACTTTCTTTTAGTTTGTTTCCTTAAACAGGAAGAAGTAAATACCCAATGGTCCTCATGTATGATATACACAGAGTGTTGTTGGGAGAGAATGTCACGTCCTCATATGAGGACATTAGGTTACCCCTTGCATAATGTCCAGATACATCCAAATGCATTAAATTATTTAACCACCTTGTTTTGTTTTTTTTTAGAATCTAGAATTAGGTGAATGTTTCGAAAGTGACACAAAAAAATATTTTGCGCCAAATATTCAGGCGTCAGGTCAGTTTCAACCCAAATGTGTGACCCAACTGTAGGAATCTCCTTTATTCTGTTATTTGCTTTAGGATTAGTTGGACGGAAACGTAACACAGTGTCTGGTCTCTGACCTTCTGCCAAAGGCATCAAGGAGTTTGAGTTGAAATGTCCTGGTTGTTTCAGATTGTCATGATGCTATCAGTCTCCCAGTGGACCTCTGAATCACCAGACACGATGTGCCAAAGATGCACTACAAGATTATACACTGGATTAGGGGGATTTTTCTTGCATGCAGTGATCAAATATTGGATTTTTTATTTTTTATTTTTTTGGTCTCAGAGGAATCAGTATAAAACCACATGTAGTTTAAGTGATGCTTGATGAAGTCCAGGGTTTCTTTTGTGCAATGTTTTATGTGCAACGAATTTTCGCAGCACACAAAGAGTAAAGAGTTAAACAGCCCAGTTTGGTCCCCTGCATTCTTCTTAGCAATTTGCTAGGCTGGAAATTGTCTCAAAGTACTGAAGTAATGTTCTTGCTGCTGGAGGAAGTGTACGCGGTGTCTTCAACGGTTTGAGTTGAAATTTGAAATTATTGTGCACGATGTTTATCTCATACCATTTTACTGCACCGTGGAAGGGTGCCAATACATTTGTATACACACAAATATACTTGGAATTTTTTACTTTGCACAAAGTAAGAGAGCAGCTACTGTAAATCACCTGGAAATCACTGTGTGTGTGTGTGTGTGTGTGTGTGTGTGTGTGTGTGTGTGTGTGTGTGTGCCCTATCTAAAAGATTTGACCTAGTGAGGACATTTGTCGGGTCCCTAAAAGGAAACTTGCATTATGTTTTTCAAAAGTGTGTGTGTGTGTGTGTGTTGTGTGTTTTTAGGGCCTGTAGTCTGACACATGCGACATCCCAAGGCGGTACTCCAAAGCGATTCTCAACACACACTCACACACACACACACACACACACACACACACACACACACACACACAGACACACACACACAGACACACACACACACATCCCAGAGCATCTGGAGATACAGCCACAACCGCGTGACGCATTCAAATGAGGCCAACCGCACTCCGAACACACACTCAAGCCTCAACAACAAGCAGATTTGCTTTTTTGGAGCAGAAGCAGGAAATAGCACCCCCAAAACACACACACACACACACACGCACACACACACACACACACACACTGTATACCAAGACGGCAGGAAATCTGCACAGGTGACATTATGTGTAGGAGTGCTTTGCTTTGTGCGCATACAGGAATGCATCGCACAAAGAAAAAGCAAAAGGCGTGTGAATGTCATGCACATGAGTGTCATAATGAATATGTGTGAATGTGTGCAAGAGTGTGTGTGTGTGTGTGTGTGTGTGTGCGTTAATACACTGGGCAACAACAGCTGCAGAAGGAGCCTCAGAGGGAAAGTAAGGGGCATGTCAGTTCACCTCCTCTCCACCCCGTTTCCTCCCCTCTGTTTGGTATGAAGAGAAGGCCATGTTTATAGCAACTGTCATCACAAATAGCGTCTGATCTGCTTCTACCCGGCACTCTGAGGCAATCCTGCAGCTACAGCACAACATCCACGGGCTTTTAAAGATGAAAGAGCTTCAGGGTTTTTTTTTTTTTTTTTTACGGGCCTCTAACAGGGCAAAGCGAGCAGCTCTTCCCCGTAAATCAGATAATTGTTTAGAGCGAGAATACTGGGAAAACTATTATTCGGACGTCTTATGCTTACTTTACCCGCGGTGTCCAGAAGGCCGACAGAACCGTCAAAACCGTAACGTCTCTGCTTACTCCGGGCGTCTTTGTGTACCGTGTGTATTCCAGCTCCGTAGCTCTGAGCTTGTGAAATAATCAGGCCTTTGTTACTCATGAATCCCCAGGTTCAGTGACTGACAGCGTCTGTTTACCCGCAAACACTTGTCATTCTTTCGGAGATTTGAGAACGCTTTCAGATCTTCACACCTGACGTTGCGCAATCACGACGAAGAGGGGGATTCTGTTGAAGAGCCGGCGGTTTTAAAGGCTGCCTTCGCCGTCTTTAAAGTGTTGGCGTGCAATAACATGTACAGTATCTTGCGCATGAATTACAAGGGGGCCGTTCAAGTCAAACCGGGACTCGTGATGGAACTTCTCTTCGAATGAGGGCGTAAAAATCGGATGCCGCTTACAGAAGACGCTGCCATGGCGTTCACGGTAGGGTGATGAGACCCTTGGCCGGAGGAAAACATTTGAACGGTGGAAACGTTTTTAGAGGAGGCCGTACGTCTGCGAATGAATTGACGTTTCTACGTGTTGATTAGTTATTAAAGGAGTTCCTGGGAGGCCGGCGTTTTCGACGTGATGCGGCAGGCAATCCGATCGTGGCGCCGGCGTACTGAGAACACTTTGTTGGCGTCGGAGCACTAGTGAAACATTGCGACAAGTGAATTAGTGCAGCAAGGGATTAAAGCCCGTCTTTAGTTTTACGTTTGGACACCAGGCAGAGGCAGAGATCCACTGTTTCCTGGAAGTCTCAAGTTTTAAAATAAACTATTAAACGTTGCAATAATTAAAACAGCCTGTTTAGGGCTGGATGACAGAAATCTGAGAGAAACACATTGCTAGAAGACATAACATCAAATTAGAATCATGTGTTTTGGTGAGATGAGAGCAAAATTAAATCAGAAAGGGTGTGGGTGGTGAGAAAAGTGGATCGCATGCAAGGAAAGTCTAGCAGTAACTGGACTGTAAAACAGGGGTGGCTCAGTGCTTTTGGGATTGGCCTACAGGCCAGAAGGTTCTGGGTTCAAACCCTAGTACCACCAAGTTGGGCTCTTAACCCTGTAAAAAATGAGATTTGATGTAAGTTGCTCTGGATAAGGGTGCCTGCCAAATGCTGAAATATTTCTTCAGGTTAAGTTATACTGATTTCTTTTTATTGTCGTTTCAGCCACGTACAGTACAGCAGGTCCAGGACCAACAGGACTGCGGTGCTACACGAAACATGACTAAAAAAACTAAACCACTGGATTACATAAAGTGTACAAGTGCAAGCGTTTGAAAACAGTGCAGACAGTACACAAGACCATATATGCAAGATGATGGGCACAGTTAGGGTAGTGCAGCACGACTCAGTACAAGTAATAATAATAATAATAATAATAATAATAATAATAAATGGGTGTATCAGAAGTCCCGGTTTGACTTGAACACCTGGTTTGACCCGGATAACTGTATATACTGATATCTAGTATATGTAGTACCTAATATAGCCTTTGTGAGCCTTGTGCAGTTAGTGTGTGTGTGTGTGTGTGTGTGTGTGTGTGTGTGTGTGTGTGTGTGTGTGTGTGTGTGTGTGTGTGTGAGTGTGTGAGTGTGTGTGTCCTGTGATGGATTGGCACCCTGTCCAGGTTGTTCCCCGCCTCGTACCCTAAGTCTCCTGGGATAGGCTCCGTGACCCTGTACACATGATACACAGCAGCTCTGACGGAACTACCATCTGCAGTTCATTACACTACATCATCATTTCTACAGTAACAGCGAAGATGGCTTTTTTTTTATGCTCCCTAGTAAACTGAGAGTGTCTCAATATTTCTTACAGACACACAGCTGTTTAGTCCCAATCCTGTGAGGCCTCAATACATAGTGTGTGTAGGACTGTGTGGTTTAATTACATTACATGAATCGTTGAATCCTTTATTGCTCTAAAGTGCTACTGTGTAGTTAGAGTGCTGTAGTCCTTCATATCATGTTCATAAGAAAATCCTAAGCTCCTGACTTGCTGTGTGATGAATTCAGGGTCTGTTACCACCTGGCAAAAGAGAAACATTTCTGCTCTTGCCTTTCAACAAAAGGGAGATCAGTTGGGTCTTTAGGGAGCCTGTGGCCACAAACGGCATACGGCACAGCTGCGACTCCATCCCCGGATTCCTTTAATAAGGTGGAGCAGCGACTTGCGTCGGTGCGACACTATTACAGACTCACAGAATGCCCTGTTCACTCATATCGCAATAGCATCAGTGAACATTCCACATAAAATGCTTTATATAAAGTCAAACTGGGACTTGTGATGAAATTTCAGTCTGATGAATGAAACGGTAAAAACCGATTTATGTTAAACCCATTTACAGTCCAAAAGTGCGTAAGCGCGGTACGGTGATGAGACTCTTAGTCGCAGTAGAACGTTTGATTTAAAGAAAGCCGTACGTCCGTGAATGACGATCCTGGGCCCCACTGCAGTCATTCCTGTCAGTATTCACGCCTTATCCGGGAAAACACTGACATACGTATACTGTAACTTGTCACCAACTTGCAGAAGAGACGCATCTGTCTGTGGGAACTGTACACACATTGCAGGAACTCTGCTGGGAGTTCTCGCCACATGCCCCGTACAGTCCTGATCTCACTCCAAGACATTTCCACATGTTTGGGTTATAAAAGGAGTTCCTGGGAGGCCTGGACGTGAATCAAGCAGTCTCTTTCTTTAGGCAGACTTTCTACCTTGATGGTGTCCCGGTTTGACTTGTTTGCAAATTCAATGAATTTCCGGACACTTTTTGCATCGTTCTGAACATTTCTAATGGAATAAACGTTTAGTGCATGTTTTTTTTTTTTTTTAACTTGTTTTTTTTTACTTGTTACTTGTTTTACTGTTAAATCTCATCTCATTGCTTAACTAAAGGTAAAGATGAACAAAGTGGACTTTTATATCGAATATCTAACAAACATATTAAAGAGATAGTGAAATGTCGACGGAGGATACCTTGCTTTAGAGCAAAATAGGAAAATGTGAGCTAACGTCACAAGGCTGATTGCTTAAAAACACACACACGCACACACACACACACACACACACACACACACACACACACACACACACACACACACATTTTGCTGCCTTTCTCTCTTTTTCTGATGATAAACTGCCGGTTCAGTTTTTGTCAGCATCCGATCACGCGGTCAGTGAATAAAACAGGCAGGAATGTTTCAGATTCTGATTCTGAATAAACTAACATGACTCAGTAGGTACTTAAAAATATATAACTTTGTCTCAGGCTCAACGCTGAATGCCTTAAATTCTTCAGAGTATAGAAACATGAGATTAATAGATACAGCACATGTCTGTGGAACACAGCAGGGCTCTGAGCCAGTGAATACAGACCTTGTTTTTTTTTTTTTTTGTTGTTGTTGTTTTTTTAACTACAGTACAGTGTTTTTCCTGCTGAGCTTTTGCAACCCCCCAGTGGATCATCTTGGTACTGCTGTGGGGTGCCAATATTTTTAGCCAAGCTAAATGAGATGATATTTTGGTATACCTGTAACTGTGTACATTAGGCTAATTGGCGTTCCCAAATCACCCTTCGTGTCCTGGGTGCACCGCGGTTAGATCAGTGGTTAAGGAAGGTCCCAGGTTCTGACCCCACCAGCACCAACAACTTGCCACCGTTGGGCCCCTGAGCAAGGCCCTTAACTCTCAACTGCTCTGATGTGTAAAATGTAACTCACCCTATATCAGGGCATCTGCCAAATGCTGTAAATAAGAGTGGAGTATACAGCAATGAAATAATACACATACGTTATGGATGGTGGAAAGATGGATTGTGGATGAAAGCAGTGTGACGTAGATAGACAGAACGTGACAGTGCAGAAGTGTACGTGTTCAGCTGTTCAGTGTGGTCACAGCTACAAGAAAAACAAATCTATATGATTATTGTTTGATAAACTTTTACTAACTGTTTTTTCTATTAGGTAATAAAAGACTATTTACATAAAGCGACACATCGATTGTCTGGATGTGAATTAGGTTCCTTTCTGTGGTTCGTCCTGTGGGTGCACGAACTTTTGCACTCGCATTAGTAATGGATCTTTAGATGCAAGCGTTCGTGGGCCGAACATCGTGACCTGCTGTACAGAAGTAATCGAATGACGCAAAAAATCTGTTCTTATTACCACGACCGAGGCAGTGACGACAGGAAACCCACAGCTAAATGGAGTCTCTGATGATGATGATGATGATGATGATGAAGATGATGAGACCGTTTCCTGTTTTTCTTTAAATTACTAATCCTCTCCCTAGGGCAAAATGAAGGTTATGGTATTCAGGGTCACTCTCCCACAGCGTGTGATACATGTAACGGGATTCCTCGGTTCATCTCCATCTCCTTTTTCTGCCTCGCTTCTGTTTTGTCAGACAACAAACCCACTCTCTGTTTCCATGCCCCTGCTTCTCCTGCACTTTAGTCTTAGCGCATATCCACAGATGCCCTTCTCCTCTGCACATGCCCCTAGACGTGGCCAAGCACAAAAGAAAACAAAGCCGGAAAAAAAAAAAACCGGGACAAACCAATCTCGGGTTTGAGTGAACCCTCCTCTTACTGCTCTCACTCTCCATTGGACGGTTTCTCAACCAATTAGCAGACGGGGAGGAGGACTTCCGGTAGGCCTGCTGTATGAAGTGCCTCTGTAAAACACTCCTGAGCTCTCCTGTGGTGTTTATTTTATGGGGGGGTAGAAGTGAAGGAAAAAAAAAAGAAAAAGAAAAAAAAAAACAGGGTCGAGAGACGTGGCGTGTGTGGTGGCGTGGTGAAATGTGTCTCGTTCTGCTTTCACTAGAGCGTGATTTGTGGCTCGGGTTTCAAAGCTCTGCCATCCCTATTTATTTATTCATTTTTACCTGGAACATGTCATGCATGGAGGATGAACATTTTGTTCTGAAGATTTCTTGAAGTTCGACATTATCCTGCCTTGTTATTCCTTTTATTAATCAAGGTCATATTTTGAAGAGATAGACGCTTACTGTCTAGACATTATCGCTGAGACTGTCTGCGCGTCTGTGAGTGATGATGGTGATAAAAAAAAAAACGTTTTTTTTTTTTTTTTTAAAAAGCCATAAAATTATGACCACCCCCCCCTAATATTGATTAGGTCCTCCTCTTTCCCACCAAAACACTAATGACCTGTGTGTTCTGACACCTTTCTACTGGAGCCAGAATTAAACTTTTTATCGATTTGAGCTGCAGTAGCCCTTCTATGGGGATGGTGGCTTTATGGCTATCACGATCGCCTTGCGCTTCCAGGGTTGTAGGTTTGAATCTCGCTCGCGCTCTCTACATGTGTTCTTCTTCTTGTGGAGCGAGTTTCCTCCACCGTCTAGGTTAATTGGCATTTTCCAGTTACCTCTATGTGTGATATGTGAACGTGCACTCAACTCAGGGTATACCCGGCTTGTGCCTTCAGTTCCCTGGGATAGTCTCCAAGTTCACATGACCTTACACCTTATAAGCCGTAACGATATTATTTACTGATGACAAGAAGATTTTAAAAGGAAACTAGTGCTGCCATCTGCTGGTGGCTTGGGATAAAACAATGTTTATTAATTTGTTGGTATATTTAATCATTTATATGCTTTATGCTTTATGCTTCGGCCGGTGTGTGGGGGGTAGGGGTGGGGTGGGGGGGGGGCGGGGGTTGAACCATAGGAGAGATATCAGTCCATCCCATGGCACCATGTACACACAGGGCGATTTACAACAGCCAATCCACCTGCAGGCATGTTTTGAGGAGAAAACGGGAGAACCTGGAGGAAACCCTTCCTGTCCTTGTTGGAGGATTATGTAATATAGATTGTAACCGAAGCATCCGGGAACTCTGAGCCTGCTTGGATCACCCATTGTAAAACTGAAGAGTTCTGAGTATTTTCCTTTTCTTTTCCCAAGTGACAGTGGGAAACAAAAAAACTAATTGACTGCGGTGTCATGTTAGTCAAACATAAGATAAGGCAGAATTTCATAAGTGTCAGGTTTATGCTATTACAGGTAAGTTGAGCCAATGGGGCAGTGGTGGCTCAGAGGGCTAAGGCACTGAGTTACTGATCGGAAGATCGGAAGTTGCACTGGGATATGCGAAGAAGGATTTTCACTGTGCTCTAATGTATATGTGACAAATAAAGGCATTATTATTATACAATGCCCAGCAAAATAAAGTCATCATTACAGAAGGATCAAATTACTGGACTGCATCATGCAAAGAAAACAACTAAGGAGATTCGACATTTTGCATGGTGAAGATGCATGGTAAAAAAAAAAAGAAATCAACAGTAACAACCAGAGCTATGTTTAATACTGAAAGTAAGAGTACTTTCAAAGATACACAAACAATGTGCTGAGAACTGACAAGGTTGGGACTAAACAGCTGTGTGTCCATTTGAAAACCTCTTGTTAGTGAAAAGCTCCAAAGATTGGACTTTGGAGCAACGGAAAAAGGTCTGATGAGTCCAGATTGAGCCTGTTCCAGAGTGATGGGCGTGTCAGGGTAAGAAGGGAAGCGCATGAAGCGATGCTCCCATCATGCATAGTGTCCACCGTACGAGCCTCTGGAGACAGTGTTATGATCTGGGGTTGCTTCAGTCGCTCAGGTCGAGACTCAGCAATAAAATGAAGTCAGCTGACCACCTGAATGTATCGAATCACCAGTACATCACATTTATGGAGGTTTTGTTCTGAAGGAAGATTTTTTTTTTTTACTCTAACAGCTTGAAAAACGTTTGAGTTAATTACTAAAACTTTTTTTTTATTACTAAAAATGACTAACCTTTGGTTAGACAAATAACATAAAAATGTATATAAATATTATAATAAGTATATAGAATGAATAAATAATACTATTATAAACATAGGAATAAGGGTTAAAATCTGATTTATTATATCATTAGAAATAAGCTGTGAGTTACAAAATAAATAGGTTAATTAAGTAACTTCCATGCAATGATTTGGCCCTACAAACTAATATCGACAGAGTAGACCTAGTAGTTACATCATTAAAGAAATCATCATTCTTGTGACATTAAAGAAGAGATATTCATTGTTGTTGTTGTTGTTGTTTTTTCTTTCTTGTACAAAACAAAAAAAATGTGAAGCATGCTTAAAAACATTCTGTTAATTCATAACCTTATAACAAAGGTTTATACATTTACTGAGAACACTGACTTATGGATGAGAATACTTGATTGTGTTTGGATGCACATACTGTCAGGTCAGAGCTTCATGAGCATGTTGGGTGGATGGAGGTGTGAGGCTAAATGAGCTTTTTCCACAGTTTCTGTCGCCCCCTACTGGTAGTTATTAAAAAAAACTAATATTTCTTATTCTAAAAGCTAACTCCAGGCTCTGCACTGTAGTTTCTTATGAAGGGAAAATGGAAAAGAGCACAGACAACCCTGCTTTGAATATTTTTTATTTAGTAATAATTCATCTACCTAAAACTGAAAATGAAAGCAAACAAACAAAATACTTTGCACAGGATAAAAAAAAAAAAAAAAAAAAGAAGTCTACAGTAGTGGCCATTTTTCTTTGAAAGACACTTCTCTTGTTTCAACATATTCGACACGTGAAAACTCAAAAATACAAAAACATCCTCACCAGTCCAGACTCGGGAAAACACTTGAACGAAGATTTATTACAAAATGGGCGTAGTCCTTCTTCCAAGTTTACAGCTTAGCGCCGACCTGATCCTTACATGCGTCCATTACACGTTTACATCTTCACATGTTCACACAGTCAAAAGCTTATTTCGAAGTCTTTGCACAAATCTCTGTAGGTACGCTAACTATTTTTACAGCACTATAACGTGTCACAAAATGCAACCATACATGTATTTCTGTCTGGCTTAGGACACAATATTAAGCAATAAAATCGTAGTTTAATCTAGAATACACTGTCTAACGCATATACATTAAATATCATGTATGTTTTATACTGTATAAAACAGTATAAAACATCTCAAAATGGCTCTTACATCTCCAACTGACAAAACTAACATAATACTTGTGTTCTCTCATGTTGTGTAACTAAACGCCCCCTTCTTACTCAGCAAAAAAAAAAAAAAAAAAAAAAAAACATAAAGTTTCCACTTCGTCCTAAAAATATTGAAGGATTCAATGAGAATGGGGTCAAAATTTTAAAAATGTGCATTTATCAAGTTCATACTACTGCCTACCCATGTCCCTGTCAGATTCTCAATGTGTCTATCATGTTGTCACTAAATTCCTATAACGCAGCTGATCACCAGTTCCTATGAGATGGAACTGAGTTACTACAACGTCTTGTCAGGTGCTTAGGACTACAATATCCTTACTACGATATCATTGCATCCGGTGGGTTGATATAAATACCATGATGCCTATAGTGCTTTTATGAACTTAATACCGTCTGCTACAGTGTGGCACAGACCTACCATGGTCATAGCACAAGTGTTGTAAGAACTCCAGTGACGTAGCAACAACTCAATGACGACTCGATCCAGTGTTTCCTGTCCATGGCATGCTTGTAGTATGTTCATAAAATATTTGTGAACCGCGTCATTATTAGGTCGTTCAGATCCTGCCTTGACTTCTACAGTTCTCCTTGACTGCTGGTCCTTGATGACGTTTCAGACAGTGGAAACTGTGAGCAGGATGCACATTGCTATCTATTTATAGCCTTCCTCTATTTGTAGGGCTGAACTAGTGTTACTTTAAGATCTTTGGTCAAATGATGAGTAAGAAAACGTATTACACTTCGGCAGTTCCTAATGGTGTCAGTGAAGCCCTGATGAGTTCGTTACATTGAGACTTTCAGTTGGATGGGAGTCCAAGCTGTTTCTTTTTTTTTTTTTTTTTAGATTTTTCCCCGATTTTCTCCCTAATTTAGTCGTGTCCAATTCCTCCCCGTCACTAGGGGGCGCTCCCACATTAAGGCTACTACTACCACTCAGCCGGGAGGGCCGAAGACTATCACGTGTTTCCTCCGAACCACGTGACGCCAGCCGACCGCATCTTTTCGAACTGCTCGCTCGCGCACCGTTGGGGGCGGCGTAACACACTCGGAGGACAGCGCTATCCGCTCCCTCCGCTGCGCGAGCTCACAGACGCCCCTGACTGGTAGAGCCGTGATTAATGTGGGAGCACTAAGTACCTCTCATCCCTCCCCTCTGAGAGAGCTCGGCCAATCAGCTCTCTCTAGACCTCCGGCTGCGAGAGGTTACAGCACCACCCGGGATTCGAACTAGCGATCTCCGGATGATAGGGCGAGCGCTTTAACCACTGCGCCACTCGGAGGCCCCATCCAAGCTGTTTCTGTCGATCAAATGTAACTGAAGATTTATTACCTATTTCAGTCCAAAAAGGAACCGGATACGCAAAGCGGTCATGATGTTCCGACTTTTTAATGAAACTGACATTTATCTGTCCTTTGCTTACAGTATACTGAATGACCTGGACTGGTAACTCTGTCATGTTGTGAATGTGGTCATGTGGTATTTCCCTCTCTCGCAGCATCTCAACTTGAACCGCTACGCCACTAAGAAGACGGTGGCTGAAAGCATGCTGGACGTGGCTCTGCTCATGGCCAACGCTTCTCAGCTGAAATCCGTGCTGGAACAAGGGCCCGGTTTTAAGTACTACCGGCCTGTGATCGTTCTCATCTCGGTCTCGCTCCTCTTCCAAATGCTCGCTGGGGTTTTCTTCATTCTCATGGGTGAGCAATGCGGCATTAATGTTTGTTTGTTTGTTTTTTCACCTAGACAGCAAACTGCTGAGCAAAAGGTCAAAACTTTTGCTCAGCACTGTAGTACGGTATATTGCGGCTTTCCAGAGGGAGCAGCAGATTCATAGAGTCGCTTGATTTCCTTCAATAAACTTCCTGCTTCTTTCTCTCTCCCGCCAGCACGTAAAGATCTCAATATCGTCGCCAATCAAAGGAAGCTGGACGTGATGAACAACATAGCGACCGCACTAGTGTTCCTCACCGTCATCATTAACATCTTCATCACTGCGTTCGGCGTGCAGAAGTCCGGCCTCTACCCTCAGCACTGACGCACAGATTACAGACTGGAAACCGTCTATATCACAGGTTAACATTTATTTCTGGTAGTGAAACTTTTGTACTGTATTACAGCTCAACAAACAGTCTGCTATGTGTGTTGTTTGGTTGCAGGAGATCGATCAGCAGTGAATCCTGGAAGTCTGCACGAGACATTTGAAATAAATATTATGTTGATAAAAATCATAATAACTAATAATAACTAAAACACTTTATTGTTTCTATGTTTATTACTGTTTGCTATACATAACGTTTTTTTAAAATATATACTGTTATGAATAATCAAGCATTTTTTTTTACCTTGTCAGTTTAAGCACAAATTCTTTACATTATTTTTTACCTAAACATTAAAATCTCATTTTGCTCTGTAGTTAACCGAAAATTTGTGCGAGGTGGTATCAAAAAGTTTAGTTTTGTAACACGCCAACAGGGGGCAGCACCAGGCTGCATACACAGTCACAGAGAGAGGTGACCTTCATAAGTCAGCGTGCCAAAAGACACATGTACATCAGGAGCTACTCTGACCACGTGCGTTACCACGTCTGCTTTTTCATCAAGCACAGCAAGTGAGAACAAAAAGCGAACATGAAATTCTGTATGAAATGGGGCAAATCTGGCACAGGGACGTTTAAAATGACCCTGCAAATTTCGGCGATGCTGCAGAGTCAGGCGTTTTTTGAGTGGCACACGGGCTTCAAGAGCGGAAGAACATCAATGAAAAACGAAGAGAGATCAGGAAGCTCAAAATTTCGAAACCATTCGTCGACTTGTCATTGCTGTGGCGATGTGTCATACGGAACACTCTCTTGCTGCCCAGTTCGTCCCCAGGAGCAGAATAAACATCACCTCGAAGTCCCTCAAGAACTCTGTCAGCGTGCCGACCCGATCTTCATGTCGAGGATCATTACTGATGATGAAACCTGGGAGTACGGGAACGACCCTGAGACGAAGCAACGAAAAAACGCGACTCAACCAAGTGCCCGCTTATCGTCTTTTTCGACATCCGCGGCTTTGTGCATGGAGAATCTGTACCTAGGAGCCAGACCATCAATAGCAAAATCTACTACCAGGTTATAAAGTCTCTGAGGGAGGATGCGCGGCGAAAGCGACCGGATCTGTGGCGCACAAATCTCCAAACTTTTTGATATCCCCTAATTTTATCGAAAAAGTTCAGTGCTGAAATCTACTTCAATTAATTCTTGATTCAGGTTTTGTGTGGAATCACTGCTAACCATATTAGTGAAAATGTTTTTTTTCTTGTTTTTAATCAAATGAAGTCACACTAGACTGTGTTATTGTAATAGGTGCTGTGCTGATATAATAGACACAAATTCTGTTCAGGAAACATTTCTCAGTAAAATAAAATTTGTAAAAATAAAAAAAAGTCTCTCTCAGTTTCTGTCCATGCTTTGTGCTTCTACAGTTACTGTAGTTACAATTAATCTTAGTTGGTAATGGTGCAATAGCGGAAGAGCTATAACACTGGTGCGTTAGTGTTCCAGTGTCCCTCGTTCAGTCTTAAATTCAGAACTGCACTGAAAGGATGAAAAGTTTATATCTGGATCCCTCAAGTCCTTCAAGGGAATCATACGGCCGAAAGTTTTTTATTTATTGACATCATTCTAGTCTTAAAGTAGAGAAGCTTTAGATAGCCAAGAACCTGAAAGCTACTCAAGGATCCTATAAAAGTTATTTTAGACTGAAGAGAGAGAGAGAGAGAGAGAGAGAGAGAGAGAGAGAGAGAATTCACTACTCTCACTGTTTTATAGAGCAATAAAGTAAGTGAGCGGTACAGTGTGTGTCTGTGTGTGCAGTGTACACTGTCACTGTGGTCACATCACTGTTTGGACACACTGAAGCTTTGTCTCAGTCAACAGAAATCCCACACACATACACCCCCACACACACACAGTAAAACTGGTCATTCCCATTCACTAACCCCATAAAATCATAAACCTTTACATTAACCTCTTAACCTTTTCTAAGAATTTTATTATTAACTTCTCGCAAGTGCCTCTCCTCGGATTAACATCTCTGTAGCGTTTCACGTGTCCTTATGTCCACACTGGTTTCCCGAAGGATAAAAAAAAAAAATCAGTTAACCCAGAGGTATGATGGAGTGTGTGAATGATGGATCTGGGGTATTTTGGCCCTGGTGGCTCAGACGGATAAGGCTGTGGGTTACTAGGTTACTGATCGAAAGGCACGAGCCCCAGCACCACCGGTCTGCCACTGTTGAGCCCTTGAGCAAGGCCCTTAATCCTATTTGCTCCAGGGGGCGCTGTAACCTGGCTGACCCTGCGCTCTGATCCCAGCTTCTTAACTGGGATATGCGAAAAAATTATTTCACTGTGCTAGTGACAAAAATATATATTTTTTCCACCTCACACCAATCCATCATGACTCTGACTAGTTTTCCATCTACAGTGGAACCTTGGATTACGAGCATTCTGGAAGTGTGCTCGTATTTCAAAAATCTTCCCATAAGAAATAATGAAAACTCAAATAATTTGTTCCACAGCCCCAAAAAATAAATACAGAAAAATAATTAATACAATATATAAAGTAAAAATAAAACAAATTAACCTGCACTTTACCTTTAAAAAAAGTTACAATAAATCCCGACAGATAAATGTTTCCGTTTGTGTGCGCAGGTGCCATGTATTTGTGTGTGTGTGTGTGTGTGTGTGTGTGTGTGTGTGTGTGTGTGTGTGTAGAATTAGCTCCTTCCCTCGCCTCATCTTACACAGTAAAACTTCTCCTTCCTCCCCCTACCTCGCTTTTTAAGTTTCACAACAAACATACACACAACGGAAACACTGTTTTAACGGGAAAAAAATAAATCATTCTAATGACACTCGCGTGAGCGCAGACTAACGGAATCACTGCTGTAAAGTAAAAAAACAAACAAACAAATGAACCAGCACCTTACCTTTGAAAAGAATCGCAACAGAGCAGAGTTTCTGTGTAGAGCAGAGTGTGTGTGTCTGTGTAAAGCCTGGGAGGGGGGGGGGTGTAAAGGCAAGAGAGAGAGTGTGTGTGTGTGTGTGTGTCGGGGTGTGTGTGCTCGGTGTCAAAAAAAACTTGGCACTCGTAAACCAAGACATGCTCGTTTTTCAAGTCAAAATTTTATTAAAAATCTTTGCTCGTCTTGCGGAACACTCGTAAACCAAGTTACTCGCAATCCGAGGTTCCACTGTATTTTACAATAGTTCAAGGTTTTTTTTTTTATTCCAACATACACTGTGTTAAATAATAGACAACCTTTTCTGCATCCTATATTTAATCATATGCATCTGCTAACAACATATTTAAGTCAAGGATTAAGAAACATAAAACTCGAGTAAGTGCTAAAGTTGTTGTATTGACATTTAAAAAAGTTTTATTGGAATGTATTTAAATCACTTCAGTGTTGTAATATTTGACATTTCGCTTGGTTAGAGAGTTGGTTTCAACTAAAATCAATGATCAAACAAACATAACTGGCAGACACAGTAGTTGGTGATGTCATCTCGCCAATCATTATGAAATGACCATAAGCCAGAGATATGCAGATTTTGCAGGTGAGTCTGGATCATAGGTTACAAAGTGATTAAAAGGTAGTTTGTGGGTAGCATCGTGAGATTGTTTATTTTTAAAGGTTATTTTTGTTTGGATAGTCCACTTTATTTCCCTTGTTACTTGGATTATTACAATTTTCCACCAGATTGGTGTGTATGTCACAATGGATTGACAGGCAGATGGCGGCAAATTATACATTTTTTCTCAGCTCGGCAAAGCAAAGGCATGTCCTGCCATCCTCTTCTAAGAATTGACTTAATGTTCTTGCTTTAACCATCATTCCATTCTAAATGTAACCAAACAAACCACGGCAGAAACACAATGATGTGCATATCAGCAGGTCAGGGTGGATGTGGGTACTATATACTGTATGCAGTGCTGAATAAAAATTCTGTAGGCATACACTGTATATCCTGCACTAGGCCACTAGACACAGCTCATAAACTCGAATGTAATGACCATCTCGTTACCAGCTACGTATAAACCCAGTCAAGCGAAGATCTTCTGATATGTGAGTTCTGTCTAAACCCTGCTCTTCAGAGATGTGTGTGTGTGTGTATTGCTGTCAGGGTGTTTTGTGTATTCAACATCATGTGCTCTCATTTCACGCATTCTGATCAGTGATTATCTAGGTTAAATAATGAAGACAGTGATGGACAAAAAAGAAAAGGAAGAGGAAGAGAAAGGAAGGAAGGACTAATTTAAGGGAGGAATAGAGGTGTGGCAGCATGGTCCATGGGAATCAGGCCTTAAATTATTAGTCCTTAAACACTTTCAGCATGCTGAACTATTCCTACCTGAGATAGAAAGAAAGAATGATTGAGGAGGAGGCTTCTAAATCTTTTAAAATGATAACGCTTTTTTAACTAAAAAACAAACAAACATGTGTTTATGCCATGTTTGTCCCAATAGCAAGTTGACCCCTTTTGGGAAGGAAGCAAGACCTGAGTGGTAGGACAGAGAGAGAGAAAGAGAGAGAGAGAGAGACGGGAATGTTTACATTGAAAAATTGATTCAGTTACATGTCACGATTTTTATGTGTTTCTCCAAAATCAAATTTATAAAATACATTTTAAATAGTATTTTTCTGCATGATGGGTTCTTGCAATTCCTCCATGCTCCTGCAGGTGGTGCCCTCTCAACTATTTACACAGCAACAGCATCACAGGAAGTAGGAGCAAATCATTTGATAATTTTGTTTAGAATTGGAACAAAATCCAAGAAAAAAAAAATACTAATATCGAATCGGCACATTTTTTAATTGAGATGCTTACAGAATCGGTATCCAGGTATCATGATAATATCGTATCGGCATGTCCCCATGATGATCGCCATCCCTACAGCAGACATTGTAAAAAAGGAGAATAACTCCAGGGAAACAGCTACACCATTCCTGTGTGGAACAACACGCCCTCTAATGAAGCTCGAAATAAAGAAATATTAGGTTAATCATTCAAAAGTGAGTTTGCGATCACAAATAGTGCACACCCAGGGTTTATTAGATGTCAGAGTTTCTCTTTTGGAAAAGCCTATAGGAAGCTCATAACCATTTAAAGACACAATGATGAACTTGTTTTACATGATAAGTGTGTATCATGTTGGCCTTGGACACATTCTGACCCTATCTCCTGTATATAGTGGTGTTTGGTGACTTAGTGGTTAGCGCTGACACCTCACACCTGCAGGGTTGGGGGTTTGAATCTCATCTCTGGTCTGTGTACAACATGTTATTAGTTACTTACATACAGATACAGCGCTCTAGTTTCCCCTGCAGTCCAAGACTTTTTTTAAAACTGATTTTTTCTAACATTTTAGCATTTATCTATCTATTGTATCTTGCTGATTCTGTTCTGTTATATTAAAGTATATTATATGAATATAATGTTTTAAATATACAATCACAGATTACATGGGTTGGTTTTCAATTTACTTACATGGATTGCGGGACACAATATCCTGGTCCTGATAACATTATTGCATTGAAATACTTTTTTAAAAATATTTTTAAATAATTAAAATTTGACAGCAATTTATAAAAGGCTTTTTAAAAAAAAATTTTTTTTTATTAGTGTTATCTTTTTGTGGAATTAGTTTAACTATATATATATATATATATATATATATATACCTTATTAGAAGTAAATTTCGATACATAAATTATCTTAAATTATTTACAGGAAAATGAGGAATTTTGTTGTAAAAATAAACGTTTACTTTACCAGCTTACTTACTAGCTCAATTTTATTTATGTAATGATCTGACACTATAAGAAAGCTGTGTAAGTGAAAAAAAAATCAGATATTAATAAAAAGATTTATTTTAAATATTTAAAATGTATACGTACATTTATGTACTGTATATGTATAAGTCTCTAATGATCAAGTCTGAAACTGTGGTTGCAAGCAAAAACGGCTTGTGATGACAACAAAAATAAACTCAGATATAAATTTTCAACTTAAAAAAAAAAAAGACTAACTTATATCTTCAGCTTTTTCAATAGAACTCCCTGATATGATGTCAGGAAGAAACCTTGAGAACCAGACTCGAAGATGAACCCATCCTAAATCCCGTCTATAGTATATAACTGTGTGCTACACTGGCTCCCCCAAAAAATTGCCATTTTATAAGGGTTGAATTATAGGCCTGGATCAAGCAAAGAAAACAACTAAGGCGATTTTAAATTATTGGAATCGGCTAAGAGGTGTCAAACACATTATTGAAAACCTGGAAGTCTAGAGCTGAACCATCAACTGTGTGGAAGAAATGTGGATTTGGAAAAATTCAGATCACTTAAACATTTGACGAAGTTGCAAGGTAAAAAAATGACAACGTGTAGTGACAGTAAGTGCATTTCCATACACACACACACACAATATAACTGGGCAGTGACTCACTGGATTGGGACCAAACAGGCATGGGATTAAACTCACAGGATTGGGACTAAACAGCTGTGTGTCTATAGGAAATGAGTTTAGATTGGGCCTATTCCAGATGGGCGTATCAGGGTAAGAAGGGAAGTGATGCACCCATCATGCATAGTGTCCACTGTACAAGTCTCTGGAGACAGTGTTATGATCTGGGGTTGCTTCAGTTGATCAGGTCTAGACTCAACGTTATATGGCAATAAAATGTAGTCTGATTGACTGAATGACCAGGTTATCACATCTATGGAAATTCTCTTCCGTGATGGCACAGCCATATTCCAGGACTCAAATTGTGAAAGAGTATTTACATGTTTGATGAGTTTGTTGTGGCAGAACTTGACTGGTCCTAACACAGAGCCCTGACCTCAACCCCTACCCCTTCAAGCATCTTTGGGATAAACTGGAATGGAGATTATGAGCCAGATCTTCTCGTCCAACATAAGTGTCTGACCTCATGAATGCTCTACAGAATGAATGGGAAACACTCCAAAATTATGTGGACAGTTTTCCAGGAAGAGTGGAAACTGTTATAGCTACAAAAGGGAGACCAAAATCTTTTCTGTAGCATGAGTGCCAGGACAACCGGATTGAGCAACAGCTTCATACCTTCATTAAACAGTAACCTCACCCTTGTCTCTCCACATATACACAGATTTGACTAATGTATTATCGTTAGTCTTTTGTGCAAAATGTTATCCTTAGTGATGCGATATATTTACTATATACCTCAGGTTACTTACTGTGCAATATATTTTTTCATCAGTTGTGCAACATATTTGACTAATGAATCATTCTGCAACATTTTATCATCAGCTATATATCAATATATTTGTTAATCAGGTTGTAATTTATTTAATGTGCAATATATTCTTATTAGTATAGGCAATACATTTATCAGTCAAAGCAGGAATGTAATACTGTACAATATATGTTTAACCAGTCATACTATATATTGTTTTTTTTTGTGTCAATAATTTCGTTCTGAACGTGTAATATTACATTTTTTTGAGTGATAAAGTATTCATTCATTCATCTCCACATTTAAGTATATGTATTAGGGCACAATGTCACTGGCAGATTTGGCCCAGTACTTGTGTCTATATAGTGTATATATTTATTAGAATAAAACACAGAGAGCGGAATGCGCACGGGAGCGCGCGTGGCGCCGTGGAGGCCGGGGACGGGGGCGCGCATCCCGAGTGCTGACGTCACTGGAGCGCCCTGCCTCGCGGATTGCTTGCTCGTAGTGGTGGCGGCGGCGCGCACCCGAGAGATCGCGAGAGGTATACAGAGGTAAGGGAAAGAGAAAACGGGTAATAACTAGTTGCAAAGAGGACATTTTCCGCCTTTAACGGGTCTGGAAGTCATAACGGTGCGCCTGGGAGACAGGAATCAGGGCTGAAGTTATCTCAAACCGGTTAAACTGGATCTCAGAGACGGTAAGTCGAGGTTTTTTTAAAGTGATTTCCAGCGTCGCACACATCAGTGTGTTTGGGTAGCGTTATTCAGGCGTGACTTAATGATTTTTCGTGTCGTCCAAACGTTAAAAACCTGTTTTTGGTCTCTGTGTTGTTGTGTGTAAAGTGTACAGTTTGTGCAAAAGCAGAAGGCGTTAGTTGGGAATCGTGTGCTGTTGCGCGAGAGGGAGCAATGGAGGAGGAGGAGGAGGAAGGAAGAGGATAAAAAGGAGAATATGATAGAAGATATATATACCGGGGTATGGGTGGGTTAATGCTTGTGACAGCCTGCCATGTTGGTCTGTGTGTAGATTAAGTGATATTTTGTGCTGTTAAATCGGTTGAACAGTAGAGTCGCGGTGTATCCAGGCGGTGTCAGGCTTTTCCCCCTCTGACTCTTTATCCAGCTCATTTTCAGTTCAATTTCTAGCACGGTTACAGCTCGCTTTTACCCCCGTATTTCTTTCTTTCTTTCTTTCTTTTTTACCTCTACTCGGCTTATTCTTGTCCTCCGACTAATTTCCCATTATCCCAAACGGCACGAGCCGTCAGTGCGCGTGCTCACCCCTGAGTAACGTGCGCTAGCTCGCGAGTGAGTGAGTGACGTGTTAAGGGAAAGCTTTAGCCGCTAACGCCGCTAACATTCCCGAAAACACGGATATGTTCGACGCAAAGCGTGTTTTTATGCCTTTCCAAACGCGTAAAAAAAAAAAACAACATTCGCATCTGTGTCACAACAAAAACAAGCTCATTTCCAAGCTTTATTGTCGCGAGCCTCTCCCGTTAGCATGCTGCTATAACTCCGACTAGTTAGCCTTCCGAAGACATCCACATCTACGTCTTATTTATTCTTTTAATTTGTTTGTTTTATCGCTCGTGCTTGAGTTGCTACATATAATCACAAACGACAATGATGTTTATGCGGTTAAAGTAGAGGCATGATTTCAAATGAAGCAACAGGTTGCTCCAAATCAACGCAATCCTACACATCTCTGAGTGAAGGGGTTCAGGGGCGGGCACACAGGGGCAGCTGCCACCCCGGGAGTATCAATCAATCAGTCAATCAATTCTTTCCCTTCTGTTTCCTTTCCTTCCCTTCTCTTTCTTTTGCTTTCCTTCCCATCCTTTTTTTTCTTCCATTCTCTTCCCTCTCCTTTCTCCCCTTCTTTCCCTCGTTCCCTTTTCTTTCCTTTCTTTTGCTTCCTTTCCATTTCGTCACTATTCTTTTCTTCACTTTACTTTCCATCTTTTACCTTTCCTCCCCTTCTTTCCTTTCCTCTCCTCCCCTCCACTTATTTCCTTTCCATTTCTTCCCTTTTCTTCTTTCCTTTCCATTTCTTCCCTTTTCTTCTTTCCTTTTCTTCACTTCACTTTCCTTTCCTTTTCGTTTCTTCCCTTTCCGGCTTACCTCTCCTTTCCTTCCCACACTTTCTCTTTTCTTTCTTTTCTTTCTTTATCACGTCACACCAAGGATCATTGATTTCATAAGAAAGTTAGGCTGCTTCTAGCAACCTACAGGTACACACGCATTCGCATAGACGCGCGCGCATGCACACACACACACCCACCCATCCCTGTTCACTACAGGTAAATTGGAGACACCAATCAGCCTACCACTGAGGGAACCTGGACTACCCTGAGGAAACTCACCGTCTGGTCCCTTCTTAGTTTTTAGGTGCACAGCAGACAAGACGACTCAACAAACAGAAGAAGGGGAAAAAAAAAATAATGTTACCTCTTGTTAAGTTTTGCTTCCAATCAAAGGTTTAAACAATCCCATCTGCTTCAGCACTGATCCCATTTGCTCCCACAGATGTTTTGACTAATGCCGTCTACTCGCGCAGAATGTTCAACCTTTTCAGCAGACAGTTGGACCTTTTCTTCTTCTTTTCCCCCCCATGGTCACAAAGTAAGTTTAACTCGTTCCACCTGCTCCAGCAGATACTGTGATGATGAATCCTGTCCACTTTAGCATGAACTTCGAGTAATCCCATCTACTTTTCCAGATGAACGTTATCCTAATCCTGTCCTCTCCGCTGATACACAAATATCAGTTATTATAGTTTGCACCTGCTCACAATATCTTCTGACGCACGCACTTAGTCCTGTATGCTGAGATAGAAGCAAACTTATAGTTGATAAGGCAGTTACTGATGAATGAACGAATGGGTGAACAGCACTATGTACACCCTCATATTTAAAAAACAGCTTTTCTTTGTCCCTTAAGCTTCACATTAGTTTACGTTAGAGCGCTTACCTGTTTCTAACCAGGCTTTGTTCTATCAGGGAAAATATCAGCAAGTATGTGGATAACTGTCCAGCTATGAGCTATGAGCTCTGTCATTTTTATTTATTTATTTATTTATTGCTTTTAAACCAAACAAAATGAAGTTCAGTGCCAAGACGTTGTGTAACACTCCTCCTTATAGACGGTCATGTTTTTGGGCTAAACACCTCAAGAGAAATTAAAGATTCTATTCATTACATCAGAGCTAACAGACATTAACAAGTATTACACAACAGTTCGTTCCGACTGAGCAATCTGATTGGATGAGAGGCTTTTCACGAATAGTGATAATGGACGGTAACAGCACTGTGATGTATAACTATATGCATCACTCTGAGTTCAATGTGTTTTACAGTCGTTAATTGCACCAACTGGGGAAAAGGTATGTCTGTACGGTCAGAACTGAGGATAGAGCAACTGCCTGTTATAACCCACATTCAACCCGCATAACTATGTGTTTTCTTGCTCAAAACATGTCGTTTCCTTAGTGATCACTTATAGGTCGTTTTGAATTGCCTCAGTGTTCTGTAAAAAAAAAAAAAAATGCCCAAGCCGAGTTAGAAAGCTAACCAGCTTCTAACACAAGGCTGAATCACAAATCCCTCTCTAACCCCTGATCAAAGGCACTACTTAAATGTGTGGAACAGGACTGTTCACCGTCTCCATGGTTTATTCTCTTCACCTTTAGGCTACTCGGTCCCTGAAGAATTTAAAACTACGTTCACTGTTGTTACTTACATCGTCACGTTTATTTAGTTCTGCCAATCTTGGCATGATGGTGTGGGCGGTGCAAAAATAACTGGTTAAATAAATTAAACAAGTCATAATCTGTGGATAATAAATAACATTGATCACATCCTACGTAAA
This sequence comes from Clarias magur, assembly GCA_013621035.1. Classification (NCBI taxonomy): domain Eukaryota; kingdom Metazoa; phylum Chordata; class Actinopteri; order Siluriformes; family Clariidae; genus Clarias; species Clarias magur. Next base: position 358,058 of record QNUK01000376.1, read on the forward strand.
AAAGTAGGGTGCAATCAATGTTATTGGTTAATTAAGCAAAATCACAATTGAGGTCATGCCGTCGTACTGGTTATCCACACGGCGTCGATACGGTTGTATTCATGAACGTGTATATATAAGTGTGTGTCTGTTTGTCTTTGTATGTGTCCGTGTATGTGTGTTTTCATGTGCTCATCGGTTCTGCTCTCTGACCTGGACTCAGTCACACTGTTGAACACGTTGGATCTGTTGACCTTTTATGAACGATGTTTTTATTGAATTCTACATATAATTCCATACATGTACAATCCCTCACTCCAGCAATCTCCCATATAGTCTGAACAGTCATTTCACATGACCTTTTTAATAGTGGACAACCCCATACACAGTGAAGAAGAGTACTATTCTCTACTAAACATTTAACGTAAGTATCTGGAATGCCATGGGACCAGTGATTCATTTAGACTCATTAGATGTTTGTATTTGTAGTAATTTTATTCTCATATTAATGAATGATTCTGTGCTCGTAGACACATGATTTCCCAGTCGAGTTTCTTTTGTCCTCTTGTAGATCTAGTCTCCATGTCCGCAACTATCGATGGGAGTCTTTTTCGTCATAAGACATTAAAGCTGTATACCAATACTGTGCTTTCCCTTTTATATTTAGAAGTGTGAGGTTCTCCAGATATGAGAGTGGTGTATCAGTGAGCAAGTTCTTGTACTTTGATGGTCTGAATTGTTTTAGTAGTAAATATGTTTTCTAGGATTCTTATGACGAAGTTAAGAAGGATACCAATCAAAAAAGCCCCCCCTTTTTTCCATAAATTTTTTGTTTGTTGAAATTCTGCTCTTCCTGCCTTAAAGTATGTATTAGGATATGGTGACATTCTTGCCGTTTTTTTCCCCCACTCTTGACACTCCTTTGGAAAGAGAGGGCGAGTTTGTGTGTATGTGTATTCGTGTGTGTGTGTGTACGCACAGCCAATCACTGATAATAGTGACCTAATTAGAGCAAGCACAGTCAGGGAGCAGGACCTCTCGGGTCTGCAGAAAAGATCATCCAATCTCACAGCGGGTATAGATCGGTTATGATTATCGATCGGTTGACCTGGAGTCCTGGAGGTACGAGTGTTCAGATAATGTGTTGTTTTAGATAATTGCTCTGAGATAAGGTCAGATCCAGCAGTTGCCGTTGGCCAGCGTGTGCGATTGCATTAACCTGTCAAACCAGCCGACAAGCAAGAATTCGAGTAAAGCTAAATTTAATATTGATTTTCTACTTTGTGTTTTCTGTGAAAATGTCTTCCTGAATGTTCATTACATCCATAAAGTAGAAGAAATTCTGAGATCCAATGGAGCAGTACAAAAAAATGTCCAACCTCTGATTTAAAAAAACAACAACAGAACCTCAGTGTAAACACCTGTCACCTTGGAACTGCTGCACAGAAAGCTCGTTAATCTTAAAACAGTTAAATCTAAAACACAGTATAGCTTGCTTCTCTGAGGGAAAGAAAACACTCCATAGACTGATGATTAGAGCCGGGGATCTCAGGAAGACGGTCAGTTCCATTCAATCGCACCGATGTTTAATGTCGGTCGATAAAGCAACAATTTCTTACAGAGTTTGAAGTATTCTAAACCATTAAAATTGTACCATAAACATTGTCATGTCCCCCCACTTCTCTTCACTCCAGGCCATTAGGAGGTGATGTTGCACTAACCACTCATAATCTCAAAAGAAGAAAAGCAATACTTTTGCAAAAAGTGAGTAATTGCAGAAAATGCAGTAAAGTTTGTGTTTTCTGAAAAAGCTCTGCAATAATCTTTAAGGAATAAATCGTTTAAAAAGCATGACTCGATTCTGAATTAAAAACTAAATAATTAATTTAAAAAATGTAATAAATAATTTAAAAAGTGTAAATTGGTTCTGAATTAAAAAAACTAAATAATTCATGAACAAATATTAAATAATTTTAAAAGCATGAATCACTAAATACTTAATAAGTAAATAAATAAATAAATAAATAAATAATAATAAATAAAAGTGTGAATCAATTCAGAATCAAAAACTAAATGCTTTATAAATAGATAAATAATTTAAAACATGCAAATTGATTCTGAATAAAAAATATGTAAAGTCAATTTTGAATAAAAAATTTAATTCTGAATAAATAATAATAAATGGTTTAAAAAGAGTGAATCGATTCTGAATTAAAAATCGTTTAAGAAAAGATCGCATTAAAGCACACAGCTGTACCTGTTAGCTACCTGCCTCGTCACTAACGAAACACACAATTATTTCGAGTTTCTTTATAGTAAGTCAGTAAGTACTACAGACACAAGTCTTAATAAATATGTTTATAGGGAGTTTTTTAGCCAACTTTAGACAAGTGGCGCAATAATAGCACAAAAATATCTGGTCGCTTATGCAATCCAGAGCAGTGCTGATGGTGATGGATAAACACAAGTTCTTCTTGTGTTCAAGCTGTTTCTTCTGAAACGGCTGTGCTGTCTGTGAAAGTATGACTTTAGCCATGAGTTCATCATGCTAATCACAGATAACTCAGATACCTATGAAGGGTATAAGGTTGATTTTTATATGTCAGTTTGATTTACCAGAACAATACCCAGTGTTCGACACCCGCTCTCAGATGGCCATTATAAATGAGTCAGGATTATCATCTGTGGTGATCACACACACACACACACACACACACACACACACACACACACACACACACACATGGTATGTGTGAGGTTGATGAAGATTGTTATAAAAGCGCGAGGGACGTTGTTGTTGTCTCGCAGTAACATCCAGTCAAAAATTTAACCTTTTATCAGGCTTGTGTCAGGTGACTTATTTATTTATTTATTTATTGGGCGGGCGAGAGCACCCGTTTTTACAATCAATCGACAGCAGGAAGTATGTATTTATTCATTTAAACATTTTAATTTATTTTATTAAAAACCTTGTGAAAAACACTTTATACTCTTTTGTGAGAATATCACTACTTTTTAGAGTTTATGTTCAGTTAGTGACCGAATTACTGCCACCTACAGGACTGGAGTGTGGAGCAGAAGATTTGCAGGAACTAAATATTTTGTACAAGATCCCACATTTAAACCATCGGCTGCACAAATGACGAGTGCAACCACCATAATGTGAAATACAGGTTTACTGATGCTTTGTTCAGTTATTTATTTACACTGTTTTATTAACATTTATTTTGGGCATTCTCAAATGAAAACCTTTTGTTGCATGCTTGCTTGCACTCTGTTCAAGGGTTGTCCACTTACAGTGTGTAAATAAAGATTTTTTAAAATGTATTAATTATCAGCAAACAATAGATTAATGATGCCTAATTTAATGTAAAAAAAACAAGTAAAAGTGTTTAACAATCCTTTACATCCTGGAAGTAATAGGGCTGCTTGAAAGACATCAGACAATAGTACTATTCAATCGAATCAGTTAGCATTGAATGTTTAGTTTAACTATGAGAGCTGACATTGTGTTCTCAGGGCTTTTTTTTTTCTTCTTCTGTAGTTGTATTTCTACCTGAAATGAAAATGAAAGGTTTCTAATTATAACAGTATACAAGACTTAAAAAAAATAAAAAAAAAATAAAAAAATTTTAAATTATATGCAGCGTGAAACTAAACCACACAAAACCTCGAGAGATGTGCAGAACTTAAGTTGGAAACCACTGATTTTATTTGATAAAGAATTACATGTGAGAAATAATGCACATCAAGAGCTGGTGTAAATGCAAGAGTAAGTTTAAAACTTTATCCATGATGATAATTTTCTAAGTCAGTATTTTATTACAAGACGTAAAAAGGGGACTTTATTAACGGTGTCCTGAGTCTTCTGGTAATATTGTGTACTTTATACTACCGTCATGTTTATCGCTGCTTTATTCATGAACAAAAGCTGCCTGCTAGAGGAGCAAGCGCCTAAATTACTGCTAAGTGTCACAATATTTATCCGTACGCTGAGAGTTAAAGTGGGAGAAGGCCGAAATGAGAGGAGACGAGCTCCAGGCTCTCACCGAGATCTGTGTGTGGACGACGGCTGCTGCTCGGTGTTTGTTTGCCCATGACTGAGACGTAGCCGTATGTCAACATGCTGACTGCTGCTGCACTGAGCTTACATTTATAACCTGACGAGAGAGAGAGAGACACGGAGAGAAATGTACATGAGTCCGGGGTTACTTAGGTTTTCTGCGCAGGTCAAATTAAACTATACAGTGTAGGTACGAAGACGCGCTGGTGAAATATGTTTATTAAAACAGTAATTCTCCATACTTGGCGTGTATGCATTACAGTTTTATACGGATACACAGGATAGAAGGATTTTTTGGAGGAATATTATGCTTTATTTTGTAGTTCAGACTTCATTAAGTCATAATTCATCCACAGTGTTGTTGAATGCTCGATCCTGATTGGTCGGCAGATTTGGATCAATATCAATCGGTCTCCAAATCACAGGTTTGTCTTAATGTTTTCATTCTTAAGCATTAACATTTCAGTTTTCAGTAACGCCTCGTTTAGTAGTCGTACGTTCAGTGGCCACTTTATTAGGAACACCAGGATAGCAGGCTTTAATGAGGAAAATAGTTGTACTTTCAGCGGCCACTTTATTAGGAACAGCAGACTTTAATGAGGAAAATAGTTGTACTTTCAGCGGCCACTTTATTAGGAACAGCAGGCTACCAAGGGGGAAATTGTTGTATTTTCAGTGGCCTCTTTATTAGGAACAGCAGGCTCTTGACCAAAATAGTTGTACTTCCAGTGGCCTCTTTATTAGGAACAGCAGGCTCTAATGAGGAAAATAGTTGTACTACTAGTAAACACCTCGTTTAGTAGTCGTACTTTCAGTGGCCGCTTTATTAGGAACACCAGGATAGCAGGCTTTGATGAGGAAAATAGTTGTACTTTCAGTGGCCTCTTTATTAGGAACAGCCGGCTAATGATCAAAATAATTGTACTTCCAGTGGCCTCTTTATTAGGAACAGCAGGCTAATGATAAATAGTTGTACTTTTAGTGGCCGCTTTATTAGGAACACCTAGACAGCTGGATAATGAGGCAGGCAGGTAATAAGGAAAATAGTTTAACGGTGTAACTTCTGATTGTGACACAGTTGCTGATGGATTGGTTTGAGAATTTCAGAAACTAGAAACCTCTTTACTGGGAGATTTCAGTGAGCTGCTGTTCTGCGTGTGGAAACACCTTGTTGTTAAGACAAAAATGTCCAGGCTGGTTTGAGGCTGAAAGGGAAGACTGTTTCCGATTAAACACCTGTACTGAGCAGAAAGTCATTTCCAAACACACAGTATGTGGAAATTTCTGATGTTTGATTTGAAGTTCTTGGCCTCGTGTCTGTATGATTTCATTTGTCGCCCTGCTGCCACACGATCATTTACACGAATCAGCAGGTGTACGGATTTTCATATTAAAGTGTTTGTGGGCCTTACATGAACTTGCCAATCCAATTTGCAGAAACTGATGAAAAGGCATGTTAGAAATTGATGAGTTTGCCTTCGGTTGGAGGAAAGCCGTCCTTCTGCTGCCCCTTTACATCACATACCCCCTGTAAAAAAAAAAAAAAGAAAAAAAAAAGCTGGAAACCTCTACTCCCACCTACTAAACATAATTTCCTCAGGCACTGTTATCTAAGCTGAACAATACATACTATTCTTAGTTATAAAAGTATGAATATGTGGTCACATGATGTGCTCAGAAGCAGTGACGCGCAGCATCAGCACAATGAAGGTTTTCAGCCGAAATGCACACGTGAAACAAAAGGCCGCTTGCTGAACCACTGGCTCGTCATGCTTCAACACAAACAAACGCTCCTTTGATCCAAATGGAAATCGTCTGATAGAGCCGATGTTATGCATGCTGGCGATACCGCAAGTCAGCTTCCATCATTCATTAGTAAATGTTAGTTACTTCTGTTGTTGTGAATAATATTGCAGCCACCATGCAGTGTACGTGTCGATCCTTATTCGGTCTGTGTGAAAGCGAACAAGCCCCGACTCGAGCGGTTGGACCGAGTGTGAAAGCAAATGTCCTTGGAGAGTGTAAGACAGACGGACAGATGGATGGATGGAGGTTCATAATCAGTAATGGTGGAGTATGAAGTTACTGTATAGCACTGAATGTTTAGTGTTTTTAAATTTTTGCACAGCACACACGAGCTAATTTATCATCAGTGTTATACAGTAACTTAAACTTTCTATTGCTGTTTTGGGATCGTGTCCTCACTGAGCGAAACGTGTACTCGCAGACGATCCTGGGTACCTAACTTGAAAACCCCCTTAAATGCATATCTACCACACTTTAAAAAAAAAAAAATTAGCTGCTTCTTTACTCATCATCTTGGTGTTTACCTGTAGTTGGCATCCAGCATGTTGCATCACAGCCACTTTCTGGTCTTGATCGCTCATCTTCCTTTCAGTTTAAATCCCCTTTTCTAGTTCTGTCACCCATAAGAAAACCCATCCAATACTTTCTTTCTTGTCCGCTTTCTCCATTTCCTTAAATACTTTTCACAGTGTACTCAACTCAACCCCTCCAAATTCCCATGACTAACGTTTCCCTTAAGTGTGTTCGTATCCTAATTAGCTACTCGGCTGAGATTGGAAAAGGGAAAAAAAAAAAGCTACAAGCTCGGACAGCAATATTTTCCTGTAACTACAGCAGTTTTCTTTTGGCTTGGAAAGTTTCCCGCAGTAGAAAGATGGACTTCATGAACACTCGTCTTGATTCCGACACCTAACATTTATAGAAACTCAGTTCGAGGCTCTACTTTTAAACATCACAGTAGACTACAGGGTGGGCCATTTATATGGATACACCTTAATAAAATGGGAATGGTTGGGGATATTACGTCCTGTTTGTGGCACATTAGTATATGTGAACTTTTCAAGATGGGTGGTGACCATGGTGGCCATTTGGAAGTCGGCCATCTTGGATCCAACTTTTGTTTTTTTTCAATAGGAAGAGGGTCATGTGACACATCAAACTTATTGGGAATTTCACAAGAAAAATAATGGTGTGGTCTCCCGATCTGACCCCCTTAGACTTTTATCATTGCGGTCATCTGAAGGCAATTGTCTATGGTGTGAAGATACGAGATGTGCAGCACCTGAAACTACGGATACTGGAAGCCTGTGCTGGCATTTCTCCTGCGGTGTTGTGAAGAGTGTGTGAAGAGTGGGAGAAGAGGGTTGCATTGACAATCCATCACAATGGGCAGCACATTGAACACATTTTATAAGTGGTCAGAAACTTGTAAATAACTCATAAAAGAATAAAGTTACGTTAAACCCAAGCACACCATTATTTTTCTTGTGAAATTCCCAATAAGTTTGATGTGTCACATGACCCTCTTCCTATTGAAAAAACAAAAGTTGGATCCAAGATGGCCGACTTCCAAATGGCCACCATGGTCACCACCCATCTTGAAAAGTTTGCCCCCTCACATATACTAATGTGCCACAAACAGGATGTTAATATCACCAACCATTCCCATTTTATTAAGGTGTATCCATATAAATGACCCACCCTGTAGATTGAATCGAGAAATTTGTGTCAGATGAATCATTGGGAATAAAAGTCCATTTTCTTTTTACCTCAAGAATAATCAATAGAGGAATGAGTCTTTTTTCGATTGAAGAAGTGCATATCAGGTCACTAACAGCTTCTACATACACTGCCTGTGTGTGTGTGTGTGTGTGTGTGTGTGTGTGTGTGTGTGTGTGAGCTGTGATTGAACCCAGAGCTGCTGGACAACCGTCGCCCAGGCTATTAGTCATATTCTCTCCAGGTCTTGTACGACAAAACTGAACAGATTCTCACTGTTGTGGTAGCTGACAGCGTGTCCACGTAATAAAGGTTTAAACAGAGACAGACAGAGAAGCAGCGAAAGTAATCCAAGGTGAGAAACCAGAGAGATAAAGATCCAGAGAGAGCGGCAGGTTTAACGAGACGCTCAGGAGCAAAGCTGAAGTAAACGCACCCTGGCGTACGAGCGACCCACGTACAAAGACCAGAGAAAGAAGGCTGGTGATGCCAGAGCTGTTCATTAGCCTATTATTTCATCCCGAGGGGGGAAAAAGTGCCAGGCAGGCGGACTCCAGCCAGGGGGAAAAAAAGATGACAAGACTTATCGTATAGTAGCACTGCTCATATTATGAACAGGATGACTGTGTGTGTGTGTGTGTCTGTCTTTAGAGCTGTATACTGCTAAATCCTAATCCTAATGAGTTTTGGCTAAACATGAATAATGAAAAATATCTCATCTGTTCTCATCTGGGAATCTTGGCTCATTCGATTGTTTGTTTCTTTCGTCTTCATGTCTGATTCTTCGCTTTTCTCTGTTTTAGGTCACCGTGTTATATAATCCCGGGTGAAAGCGCCAGTTAACAGACACTGTGGAGTGCAGAGCCAAGGCAGAGCCGCGTCGTCGTATCCACTCACTCAGACATTTCAAACATGAGGCATTTGTTCCTGTTGTGGAGTTAAGCGAAGCTGCCAGGTCTGAGCAGAATCCACCCGAACCAGCCGTCTGCGATATTCACACAGGTTTCCTGTCCTTCTTACTCAAAGCCGAGTCACGATGTACGGTAGCGCTCGCTCGGTGGGTAAACCGGAGGGCAATCAGAGCCCCGGACGCTCCCCGCGCCTGCCTCGCTCCCCACGCCTGGGTCACCGGCGCAACAACAGCTCGGGAGGTGGCGGCGGTAAAACGCTCTCCATGGAGAACATCCAGTCTCTCAACGCCGCCTACGCCACCTCCGGCCCCACGTACCTGAGCGACAACGACGCGACCGCGCCCTCCTCCATCTCCATCTCGGACATGCCGAAGAGCACCATGACCCTGGGCCGCTCGGGCGCCCGGCTGCCCTACGGCACGCGCGCCACGGTGACGGGCAGCAGCCCCAACATCGCCAGCGACTCCATCGCCTTCGGGGATCACCACGTGCCCGCGGCCATGGCCTCCACCGTGCCGCACTCGCTGCGCCAGGCCCGCGACAACACCATCATGGACCTGCAAGCGCAGCTGAAAGAAGTCCTGCGCGAGAACGAGCTCCTGCGCAAGGAGGTGGACGTCAAGGAGAGCAAGCTCAGCTCGTCCATGAACTCCATCAAGACGTTCTGGAGCCCCGAGCTGAAGAAGGAGCGCGCCCTGCGCAAGGACGAGGTCTCGAAGATAGCCGTGTGGAAGGAGCAGTACCGCGTGATGCAGGATGAGACGCAGGTAAGGTTCATGGTTAATTCAGGTCTTTTTAAGGGTCGGGTGCTTTCCAACAGAGTAGGACTTTAAAATTAAGACTTGGTTGGTGTATTTATTACTATTTTAATTAATTGTGTTTTCGTTACTTGGATTTTCTGTCAGGGTTTGGATGAACATCTTCTCTTGCGCCATTTTCTTTTTTTGTGCCTTGGTTAAGGAAGTATGTTTGGAGTTGATTTGTTTGAACGATTGTGGAATCTGTGCGACTCGGCTGTTATGGTAATGGACACTTTTTCAGAAGAGCGTTTTTTACCAACTTGGGACTGTGTAATGCTGGAATGTTGCTCGCTAAGCCTGATCGAGAACACATTCCTGTGAGAGCGCTTCTGTCAGCTCGAGTCAGTAATGTAATTTCGTCTACCACTCGGACGTGTCGGATGTCTCTCTGAGACGACCCAGCGTCACACGCCGTTGCATCGTCCAAAGAGCGTACTGTGTGGCGGTTCTATCCAAACATCGATGCTTTTCTGATGAGTAAGAATAATATACCAGTAGTCTAGCAGTTTTTTTTTTCCCCTTGAGGTGGGCAGGGATATATTTGGACACTTAGATTTTGTGATTTCATGACTGACGATCTTTTTCATCCCGTATCTGATTCGTACCCGAGTACGCTGTTTTGTTCTCGAGACCATCTCTTCAAGCGAACCCGGGCACGGTTCCAGATTATGCAATGCTTGTGTTCTCATTAAGAAAAAAAAATGAACTAGACTTTTAAGGTCAAGTGCTCTTAAAACCGATCCGGGTGCACTAAGCCCTGAAATACCTGAACTGAGAGTCCGGTATGACGGAGCAACCAGATTTCTTCTTTCGCGTTAATTTATAGCCCAGGAGCGTGCAAATAAAGATCCCCTAAAGACTGTTGCTTGTATTCCATACATGTACAAGGAAATGTACACGACCATCAAAGTTCAAATTGTCCACATGAAAACCTACAATAAATATTATTGCATTTTTTTAAATACAGGTCGTCCTCGACTTACGAACAAGTTCAGCATGTTCATAACTCGGATATGTTCTTAAATTCTTATATTATATATCAAGTCTTGTACGCCTTTGACACAGATATACAATGTAAAACATACCAATTAACTTGACTAAATCCCTGTCCCCATTACCCACACTGCCATCATGTGGCCAAAAGACGTAATCACGCGTAAGGAAATGAATCTCACAGGGAGATGTAACAGTGTTGTCTCTGCACCTTTAAATCATGAGAGGAATCCCGGACGCAATTCTGTCTCTGTCTCTCAGCTGCTTTCCACTGTATTGGACTGTGAACTCCAAATTGTTCTGTTTTCACCATCAGAACAGACATTTTCAATCATCGTGCTCCCGGACTGATTCATTGAAATCAGTGAGGCCGACTCGTACGATATACCCGACTTTAGACATTCACTTACTCACTAAAAATATTGTATATAATTGTAAATATTATATAATATGCATGTGAGGTACTTCCGAGATTTGTTCGCATCTATGAGCGTTTGTAGAACCGCCATCTGTTCGTATCTGTGGAAATTGTTCGTAAGTCGGGGACTCCCTGTGCCTTTTTCTTTTCCTTTAGTGACTTACAATGATCTGAATCCTAACACAGGCATGAAATTTGGACCTCGTCTCGAAGAAAAGTTTTTGAACCGAACCTTCTTGACTTTGAATTTGGTACCCCTGGTCTGGGACATAGGAAAGAAACGATGACTCCCGCTAAAGCTTTCAGACTTGTTCAAATTCTAACACTTCCTTTGACTTTCTGTTTCAAAAGTCTGATGTATCGACACGAAAGAACCTAATCACAAAGACGCAAAATTGAATTGGAATGAAGAAATGGCTCGTGTTCGTATTCTGAGGTCTAAGTACTGGATTTAATCCGTTACCATGTCATCACATCAGGACATTTTATTTATTGCAGCTCCTGCCACCGCCAGAGCAAACACACCATCGCTCAGGGTCGGATTACAGACGACACGGCTGAGCCCCGGTAGTCAACTGACGAATGTTTAGGGTGCAGATCTGTAGGCATAGCAGGATGGAGAGCTTTCCCCTCTCTGACTGACTGGCAGAAGATAAAAACAAAACAAAGAAACATCCAAGTAAGCACAGAATCAGTAAAATAAACAAGTCTGTGTTTTCCATCATCAAGTCTTCCTCGTTCTCATCAGTAATAAAAGCACTATTCCTTTATTCCTCAGATGTTGTTTCATGAGGAGTTAAACACTTCGAGGGTGTGCTGATGCAGGAAAATAATCAACACCTGGACCGTCCATCAAGCATCACCACGTGTTGATTATTTTCCCATAACAGCAGCGTGCAACTGGGTCGTCAAGGTTACCACTACATGCAAAACCGACTTGTTGTGTTCAGTTTTTTCTCTCTCTCTTTCTCAACCCATATTTCCTTCATGTATTCATTTAGAAGTACAGTGAAAGTTATAGTATGCAATGGAAACTATGTTCATGGTAGCAGCGCAGTAAGGAGTGTGTTAGTGTTGGACCAGAATCCAGCTGCTCTGGGTTTTCAAATCGGACTCTCATAAAATCCCAGAAGCCTCCTGTAATGTTTTGTTTTCTTTTTAGTTTAACCTTTTGAGACGTGAATGTCCTCATTTGAGGACATGACATTTGTCCCAGACTTGAGGACGGCTAGGTTTAAATCCCTTGTCAAAGTACTTGGTGTTTAAAGATGGTGATTAAGTTGATCGTTAAACTTGTCAGGTGGTATTCAAGTGAAATGGTGAGGAGAACGGTAGTGTCCGCGCATCAGGAGGTTGGTTAATTAATTTTTTAAGCAAATGCATGTAGCTTTCTGGTGAAGTACTGGTGAAACATTTTCAAAGGGATTACCTGACTATTAGTGTTCTGCTGATTTTAATAATAAATAAATAAAAGTAAATAAATGAAAGTGTGTGTATAATGTTTAAATTAAGCTGAAACGATTCCTCGAGTGATTCGATTAGAAAATCTTCTCCCTCAAAGCTTCTTTTAATGAATTTAAAAGCTTGCGTTATGTTTTTTGCACAATTTATTTGTTTGGCGTGACACAACCGGGACTGAGTCGTCTTTATTTTTTTGAGCAGTATATTTTATATTGCCGTTTAATGAAGCAAAATTACATTTTATCCGATTAATCGATGACATTTTTTTGGTAGAATATTCGATTACTAAAATATTTGATAGCTACAGTCCTCGTTTAAATTTAAGGTTGTATTATGTTGCAGTTCCTGCGGTAAACTCTCGCGTTGATTGAGCCAGTCAATGTGATAGATTACCGTAAATACACAGAGTATGCGGAATACATAGAAACTACAGGATTGCATCTACAAGGCGCCTACAACCCTCCCGAAACGCAAACGAACGAGAGTTAGACAGACAGACAGACAGACAGACAGACAGACAGACATGTACGTTGGCTTCTACCGGAAATAATATCACTGATTACATTAAAGATCATCAGCTTGTTTTTAGCTTTTAACCTTTTAACTCTTTCTACAAACACTCTAACCGTCGAGTGTTGGGATATTTAGAAAATTGTGATTCTTACAGAAACGAGGCTGGAATGAAAAGCACTTGGGCTGCAGTTACAGGAAGGTAGTCACTGACAGGATGATGTGAGTCATTTTTTAAGGCCTGAAGGTCATTATTTTTCCCAGAACAGAACATGTTTTAGTGTTTTATTCTACCTCTCTATCACAGAAATGTGTCATTACTGTTCTTAAATTATTAATGCTTGACACGCTATATTTACCTTTTCAAAATGATCAAATAGGTACATGAAACATGTTACTTCCTGTTATCTTACTTTAGTGCAGATGTAAACAATCACCCTCTCTCTCTCTCTCTCTCTCTCTCTCTCTCTCTCTCTCTCTCTCTCTCTCCATCCTCTTTACATCCTGTGACTGACACCGACACTGACACTGGAGACTCCTTCCAGAAACGTGTAATAAACATCTCCTCACAGAAGAAACCTTCATGGTGTGAAGTTGAACACGTTTCAAACTTTTATTAGACAGCATGCAGTGAGATAAGGCTGTGATGTGAATTAAAGCACTGTTACACTACTATCAGGGCGGCTTGTTGGAGAATATTAATAGACACCGTCTGATCAATCAGATTGAATGATATGAGGAAGAATCTCAGCAGCAGTGTGATGGTAAAGGTGATCCCGTTTTATCCTCCGTGTTTTGAACAAGGACTGATTTATTAGTGCAGTACAGTTGTGCTAGTGGAGCCGATAGAACCAGTAAGTGTGTGTGTGTGTGTGTGTGTATATGTGTGTGTGTCAGTTGCTCAGTACCAGGGCCCGTGTCCTCTGTGACTAAGCTGGCTGTTACGGGGTTGGGTTGCTGCCCAGGGAGAAAACAACTCTCATGACAGTAACACACACACACACACACACACACACACACACACACCTGGTAGTTTCTGGTGCTTGTGGCTTGCTGCTGTTTTCCTGCCTCGGTGGTATGTAAAAAAGGACTCGGGTGTACACGGTTTCGGTGCGTGTGTGTTCTCGGTGATTGATGCCTCCTGCATCCCACCACACAAAGTGTTTCGCTCCTCATTATGGTCCCAAAAGCAGTGTAATCTCCTTTGTGTTCGGTTTCTTTATCTCTCAGCTTTGTGAAACTTTATACCAAACAGAGCTTCTGTTCTGAGCCCTGGACTGCAGCTTCCTCCTGTCTCTTTACTGTGTCTGTGTGTGTCTTTCTCTCTCTCTCTCAGTGTAAACAGATGTGCATATGTGTCTGACGGAGGATTCACGAGAACAACCTGCAGAAAATCTGATTTAATAATCTAAATAAGAACGCACCATTTAAATGAGTCACATCCCACCATCAGCACAGCTGGAGTTCATCTCTCTGGCTGTCTCTCAATCTGTCTCTGTCTCTATTTGTCTGTCTGTCTGATTCACTTTCAATCTGTCTGTAATTTCCTTCAGGATCAATACAACATCTATCTATCTGATCTCTTTCTCTCTCCCTCTCTTCATCTGTCTGTCCGTCTGTAATTTTCACTGGGATCAATAAAATGTCTGTTTCTATTTGTCTGTCAGTCTGATTTACATTCTCTCTGTCTCCATTTGTCACTATGTTTGTCTGATTCACTGTCGCTATGCCTCTGTATGTCAGTCTTTTTTACGTTCTCTGTCTGTCTGATTCACTCTCTCTATCTGCCTCTATCTGTCTGTCTTTTTCACTTTGTCTGTCCGTCTGGTTCAATCTCACCATTTGTCCCTGTTTATACGTTTAGTTAGTTGTCTGTCACACTTTTTATTTCTGTCTGTCTGAAATAATACTGACTGACTGTCTCTCTCTATCTGGCTCTATTCATCAAATTGTCTATTTATCTATCTCTTTCACTCTGTCTGGATTTATCTGTCTAATTGTTTTTTCACGTACTGTCTTTATTTTGCTTCTTGCCAGTTGTCTGTCTGTCTGCCTGTCACTCTTTGTCTCAGTTTTCATCCATCTCTCTTCCTTGTTTCTCTCTCTCTCTCTCTCTCTCTCTCTCTCTCTCTCTCTCTCTCTCTCTGTGTGTGTGTGTGTTTCTGTCTCTCGCCCACCCTCACACACAGCCTGACAGCCCCCTCATGGTTCGGCGTGAGTGTGCAGTGGGATGAGGGTAACACAAACATTAGTCCTGAAGTGTGTGTGTTTTCTCCATGACACTGCTTCTGAAGAGTTTCATTCCCGCCTCTCTGCCTCGGCGCTGCCCTGCGCGCTCCCTGAGTGCCGGATACAGGGCGAGAAGGAGATAGTGAGGCGCCCGGTCATATTTTTATCCTGATTCACTACAGGGCTTGGGAGCTGCTTGTCTTTAGCAGACACACCCTTGAACATCCACCGCGGTCATGGTGCAGAGGTGTGGAATGAACAGAATCCTCAGCTCTTCTCTCTCTTCGTCTTCGTCCTGCCTCCCGTGCCGTTACTCACTCTTAAATCAGGAGAAGATGGAAGCAGAGGGAAGCAATCAGAGTCAGCTGCTCAGTGTTTCATGTCAGCTTTTTTTTTTTTTTAAAGTAGCACATCTTTTTTTATTCAGACCTGATCATCATCAGGCGCCATTCATAATGTGGCCAAGACAGACGAGAAGAAACGCTGATGAGAGAAACGTCTTAAAAAAAAAAAAAGACTTTTTTTCTGGCTACATTTGTCTAGTCTGGTGTCTGACTTGTGCGTAACATGAATAAAGAAAGATTTAAAGAAGGTAAACGCCATCACACCAATCTGTGCAGTTAGTGTTAAAGATTTACCCAAGTCATGTTTATCACGATTTTTTAAATATCCCTGATTAGACCATTTTTTACGGATATTAATTTTGTTACAATTTTAAGATCTTAACTTAAATTATTATTTTTTTTTAAACATTCATCACACTACATTTTTACTGAGCATGGGATGCCAGTGAGTGAATAGTTTAGAGCGCCACCTGCAGGATTATAAAGGAACAACAAAATCTTACCTTCTCAAATGCCTCTTGAGCGCATTTTCAGCAATTGCAAGCATGGCTTCTAACGCACGTGTTTAGAAACTAGTTAGCAAACGTGATGTTTTGAGACCGGTGTAAGGAGTGGGATTCGGGACTAATTCGTCTGCAAAGTTTTGAAAAAAAAAACAAAAGGCAGATCGGAGGCTTTTAACTTGTGAAATGTTTGATCATGCAACGCCATAAAAATGCGTTTCTTTTGCACCACTTTGAAAGGGCTTTGAACTGACTATACCCAGCGTAATCAGTCATGTCTGAAAAACGCCCAGTTCCGGTCACTGGTGCATCTCTATTATTAAATGTAATACATCAGTTAAAAATAGATTTTGCAGTCAGTGTGGCGATACATGAATCAGCACACAGTGATTCATAGCTGAATTGATTTTTTTTTTCTTCTAAATCTCTTGCCGTAATTGACATATTACAGCAGTTACATGTCTGATTTCCTGTTGACGGTGTGAGTGGGCATGTTCAGGAGTTCAGGATCTCGTCCTGACTTGACGATGGGGAATTCGCGGTCATCGGGATGCTTTCTTGATTTTTGTCTTCTAGCCATAAGTTAGAGAAACATGGTATCTGTGGTAAACTGTCTCCCCCAGGCGAAGAAGTGAATTTTCACATAAGATTATATATCACCATTTTATAAAAAGTAATACTGTAATGCTTCCTATCTCACGATCCCTGCTTAAAATAAAAGGTAAAAGGAAACACATTTTCTCACGATCCCTGCTTAAATTTGAAGATAAAAAGAAACACATTTTCTAAATACAGTTTCATGCCCTTTTATGTTTGAATGACCGTTGCCTTTTTGAAAATTCAAATCTTTCAACGGTCTTAACTGTCATTCAGATGAAACTTGGCCAGTTTAGATTTCACATGAAAAGACACAAACCTGAAAAGAGTATTTTTTAGAAAATTCTAAATTGTTTAGATATGGCAACATGGATTTGACATGGTTACAGACACTACAGCTGTTTGCTTTTTACGCTTTTACCAAAAAATATTTAAAAATATTTAATTTTTACAGGTTATATGCTTAAACACCAGTTTTAACCTCAATAACAAGCTACAATTCAAACCATTTTTTGCGACACACACAAAATCATCTCTCCAAAATGGCTGAAGTTAGCAATTAAAAATTTTTAGGGAAGCAGGATTGGTCACTTCCATGTTGCATAAACTTCAGAAGCAGCTTCTTTGGCCACACACATTTTCTCTATTATATGTACAACATAAAAAACTAACATCAGCACCAATACTGTGTCACGGCCGCTAAGTTTACATCATTAATGAATTAATAACGATGGGAGTTGTTGTGTGCGGTTGTTAGTTTGTTTGTTTCATTTGCACAATATTAGAAAGAAAATAAAAAAATACAATCTAGGATAATTCACAGAAACATGATTTTTACTCTAAAAATATTTTTAAAAAATCGCTACAAAATATCTGTACGAAACTGTCATGGAATCATTCATACAAATTAAAAAATTAGAGTTGAACACAATTTAACATAATACAGTTGAAACTACAAGTCCTAAATGATACATTTCATCCCATGCCTTTTGTAAAACGGGTTTATAAAACCAGACGAATTAAATTCCAGACTCTAGGAGCTCTACTCGAGATTCTAAATCGAGCATTCGAGGTTGTTGAAATTGCGGTTATAAAAAGATAATCAGTGACAGGGTGGTGTGATGCAGCCTGACATAAAGCAGAGTAACCCGTACCACACTGACATGAATTCCCTCCATGTGAAAGCTCGTCCTGATCTGTTTATTTATTTGTATAATGATGATTAGCATCGCAAACTGATGAATGTTAATCGATTCATTCTTTTTTTTTTTTGACATTTTTTATTTTTTGATACAACAGTGTTATCCATATGTTTACATCAAATGAAATGTACTTACATTCCTCACTGTTCTTTTTTCCTTTTTTACATAATACAGTACAATAAACAAAAACAAACAATGAATAAAATAAAGCAAGTAAATGAATAAGTAAATAAAATGAATAATAATAATAAGAAGTTAAACATGGTACTATTAATAACAAAAGTCATTGTTACAATTTGGGGAGGCCAAAACTTAACTTAAAATGAAAATTCCCTAATAAATCATATTGAATCTTTGAGAGTGGAGAATGAGAGGAAGCTTACCGGGTATCAGTTTGAGAGATACACACATTGCAAATTTAAGCAAGGGGCATTTATGCTTCTACCAAATCTGGGCGCGAGGCTCAACATATTCGATCCACTTGGACCAAATATTTCTGAATATGTCCATATGAAGGCGGAGGGAAAATGTAATTTTTTCCATAACATAAATATCAAATATAATATCAAACCACTCTTGCAATGTAGGGGGTTCAGGAAGCAACCAACGTCTTGTAAGAGCTTTTTTACCTGCAGTTACCAATATATCAAATAAGCGTTTCTCAGATCTTGTCTGGAGGCCAGTAATTCCTAGAAAAAATGTAGGAAAATGTAACGGGAGTGTGATGCTAAATATGCTTTCCATTGCTTTCTGAATATCCTCCCAAAAAGGCTTTATCACTGGGCAATCCCAGAATATGTGCCAGTGACTGGCTTCCTGAAACCCACACTGTCTCCAGCATTTAGTGTCCCCTCCCTCAATATATGCTTTCTGTTTTGGTGTAATAAAAAATCTGATAAGGCACTTCCACGAGAACTCCCGCCACATATACGAATTAGTGCATTTTGATGAGAATTCACATACACCCCGCCAGTCTTCAATTGATATTGAAAAATTACCTTCTTTTTCCCATTTTTTAATAATATATTCTGTAGAGTGAGGTTTATATTCCCTTAATCCTTTACATAATTTAGAAATAATACCTTTTATTTAAGTTACCTTGGTATGCATCTTTGAATAGTTTCATAATTGGGTCATCAAGGTCAGTTTTATTTCTGATATTTTTTTCAAAATGATTGCGCAGCTGGAGGTATCTATAGAAATCAGATTTATCTAGATTGTATTCTTTCTTCAAACTTTCAAAATCTTTCAATTTTCCCTTTTCTGTTAGAGAGTAGAATGTTGTTATTCCTTTTGAGATCCAGGATTTGAATCTGGAATCCATCTTATTAGGCTTAAATTCAGGGTCATACGCGCACCACTGAATTATTTGTAGTTTACTATTCAGTTTATATTCTTCCTTTATTTTGTTCCAAAAACTTAATGTTGTTTTAATCCATGAATTCTGCACCTTTTCTAGAAATCCTCCCAAGTTTTTATGAACCAATAATGCCTGTATTGGGGGGTCCTTCACTTGTGAAAGTTCAATATCTTTCCACCTAGCTTGATATATTGGGTTACATATATTAATTAGGTATTTAATTTGGGCTGCATAAAAATAATCCATAAAATGGGGTAATGCTAACCCACCTTCTTCCTTTGGGAGCTGTAATGTTTTTAACTTGATCCTAGGTTTTTTTCCTTGCCAAATAAATCTGGATATAGCCTTATTTAATTCTGTCCAATGTTTTATGGGAATTTCTACTGGAAGTGCTTGGAATAGATAGAGATACCGTGGAAGGATGTTCATCCTTATTGAGTCAATCCTTTGACTAAGGCCAATAAAAGAAATGGCATTCCATCTGTCTGTCATTTTTTATGGTTGTTAACAATGGGTCAAAATTTGCCTCTATTAATGTTAAAAATTCTTTTGTTAAGTTTATTCCTAAGTATTTTAGTGAATTCTGATTGAGATTAAATTTATCTCTAATATTTATTGGTGGTGTATAATTGAAAGTCAAAATCTGTGTTTTTTGTATGTTCACTTTATATCCTGCATAATTGCCAAATTTCTCTAGAAGGTTCATTAATTCAGGTAGTGAGTTAGTGGGGGTACTTAGAAAAATCTAAATATCATCTGCATATAATGCCAATTTATGATCATCTCCATTAATACGTATACCTTTAATAATTTCGGTCTGCCTTATCCACTGCGCTAAAGGTTCTATGTAGAGTGCAAACAGCAAAGGTGTGATCGGACAACCCTGTCTTGAGCCACGTTCCAATATAATAGTATCTGAGAGATACCCATTTATTTTTATACGGGCAGATGGTTTACTATATAGTGTACGGATACCTTTAACAAAAATTGTGTAAGCCAAATTTTTCAAGAACTTTATATAGAAAGGGCCAACTTACAGAATCGAAAGCTTTTTCAGCGTCTAAACTAATTAAAATAGTTTCGAGTTTTTCCTGATGAATATGACTTACTATATGTAGGGATCGCCTAATATTATCATGAGTTTGTCTTTGAGAAATAAACCCAGTCTGATCATTATGTATTAGTTGGGGGAGAATCTTTTCTAATCTTTTAGCAAGAATAGTGGTAAATAATTTATAATCAACATTTAGGATTGAAATTGGTCTGTATGAACTGCATTCAAGTTTGTCTTTTCCATCTTTTGGGATAACCGAGATCACTGCTTCACTCCATGATGGAGGTATTTCACCCTCCATTAAGATTGTGTTGCAGGCTTGAAGTAGAGTTGGTAGTAATTCACATCGGAAAGCCTTATACCATTCTGACGGAAAGCCGTCAGGACCAGGAGACTTATTTGCCTTGAGGTTGGAGATGGCATTATTTAGCTCTGCTTCAGTTATCTCTGCTATTAATGTCTGATTTTGTTCCTCAGTTGCAACTGTAATCGATTCATTCTTAATGATATTTTATTAGTTGAAGTTGAACAGTTGTAGCAACAAAATCCTCACAAAAAGCTTACATAGTTCTGGGTCTTTTGAACTGCTCTTAAAAGACGTATTTAAGTCTCTTCGTCATCCTGTAGGTTTGTAACTAATCAAAGACTAGATTTCTTAATCTCATATAAGCTTGCTAAAGTTTTTGCAATTTTTTTTTTTTTTTCAGTAATCCTGAGTATCTGTAAATCATTTATTTATACATAAATGTTGTTTAGATGGACACTAGGGTTTAATAATGAACAAATATTGAGAGAAACTGTGGTAAAATCACAACGGTTTAAGTCCCACCTCTAACCAATCAGAGACGAGCCTTGAATTCTTGTGACCAGTCGTTACTCAGAAGGAGGGATTTCTAATCCTTACAACAGAGGCTTTAAAAAAATTATCTTGTAATTTATTTACAAAGAAATAAACAAAAACAAACCATATTATTCTAGTGACGAATCTTCTTCTTCTAAAAAAAAATTCTCATGTGTTCCCTTCAGGGGGCTCGGTAGAATCGCGAAATTAGTTATGTGAGACAAATTAATGAACAAAATCTTTAAAAGAAAAAAGGATGGTGAAAAAGTTTACTCAAAAACAAATGTCAATAAAAGTAGTGTCCAATACTGGCATCACCTGAATTACAAGTGCACCTGTTCTTGTGATGGACAAGTTAGATAAGTGAGCTACTGAGAAGTATGATGCAAAACAAACCAGTTACTAAGTCAGGTACATTCTTAAGGGCAGGTAATTGATTAACATTATCGATGTAATAATTCGCATAAGAGTTACATTTAAAGTTTTACTAATCTGCTACAGATTAGTTTCTGTCATCATCTCATACATTACAGCAGCTATAAACATTTGGAAAGAAATTCTTAAGAAGACAGACAAATTGATGTCTTGGTAGCCGGAAACCATCAAACGCACAGTCCTCCGTCCTAAAGACCCTCCTGTGTCCGAGGGATTATAAGCACGGCGTGTCTGTGTGCTATGGCGTCGTTGTTACTGAGGTGTTTTCCTGACAAGAGCTTAACTCCAGCAGGACAGGTCTGTCCACTTCCCTTCTCACGTCCCAAATCCCTGCTGCTCATGCAGATGGTCCCCCTGACAAACGCCATTAAGATTAAGCCTCTGTGATGTGATTGGCTCAAAGCTTCCTCTCGATCAGCAGGAGTCCCGCCCACTACTAGTAAAAAAAAAAAAAAGAAGAAAAAAAAAGAGGAGCCTGTTCATGACACACTCGGCTTTTAATTAAAAAGGCCAGGCAGTGGGTAGGAGTGTGTCGGCGGGAGTGTGTGGGAACAAGTTTCGAAGTAGAGAAATGGTGTGGGTAGGAGTGTGTGTGTGTGTGTGGAGGCATTATCTTGTAGAAATTCTTATTTTTTATGAAAGAACTCATCTGTTATGGAATGAGTAAAACAGCAAGCATGATGAATAATAATCCTGATGTTGATAATGAATATTAGGA